>JAWWEQ010000027.1:23108311-23168202 GCA_035583055.1 Torymus tubicola
GGGTCAAAGTTGGTGATTTTAGCATTTTCTGCATTTTTGCCCGATTTTGATTAATTTATAACTCCTCAGGGAAGCATAATATTTTCAAAGCTATATGTGTACACTGTCATTCACCTAACTCCAAATGAAACATTAAAATTCACGCAGATAAAAACTGATCAAAGGTATAGCCACCGAAAAATTCATGGAGATACCTAAACTAGAAGTGAAAAAAATCTGAAAAAATTCAGGATAACATATGGGATTTTAAAAGAAAAAAAATTTTTGACCTCTCGATTCACCAGAGAACTGCCCATATACATAACTAAATATTAATATTTGTTTCATTTGATTGAATCATGTATTTATATATTTATTATAAAGTCCTTATTATTAATTACTTTTACAAACTACGCGTAAATTTACATCGAAGTTATACTCATCTGGTTATTAAAATTTACAATTATTTTTTATTTTTTACCAAAACTTTTTATTATAAGGCTTGGGGTAATTCTATAGGCACTCGATTTTTCACATGGTAACATCTACTTAATAGTTCAACGATATTTTACTATTGAATAAATTAAATAATTTAATAGAAGTAAAATAAATTTTTTAATGTACTTCTAAAATAAACTAAATATTCTGAATCAAAAGTTTAACTTTACAACAATTGCGTTTAATAGTCATTATAAATAGTACTTAAATATTTCAATGTTTTTCATAATATCATATAATTTTTCCTCCCTAAAATTATAACAACATATCAAGAATTATGCAAAATATTTTACAAAAATGTTAATTTGGCTGCGTGATCTACATGTAAAGCTGTTTATATAGGTATGATTTTTCCTTACTTTTAATAAAGTACATCAATCGTTTTTATAATTATTAATGTATAAATATAATGTCATTTATATTGTGCTTTACTTTAATGATAATTAAGGGATACTCCATTTCATACATATCATGAATGTTAATCAAAGCTCTATAAATATTTTTATTTTCAAAAGTATTCAGTAATTATCAATAAACTCTATAGGCTTCCACATTATAAACGATAGAAGGTAATGATTCGGTAAAATTGATTAATTGTTTATATATATTTTATTTTGTTCGCGTAGTAAAAAGCTTCATTATAAAGTACAAATTATACAGATGTTTGATGTACAGGTACTCAATGCTGTATATAATGTATATAGCTACATTTGATAGCTGAATACTTTAAAGGCACCAAATAATAAACATGAAATTTAGAAAAAATACTCTTCTTTTGCAAATATGCAATATATTTAAGTGTAATGATTGTAAAATGATTTACTGAATAATGTACAAATTTTCGTCTTTATTCGTAAAAAAAAAAGAAAAAAAATTGGAATGATCATTAGCAATTTGATTTTTCTATGCCTTTTGTTTTTAATATTTTCGTATTCATATAATCATGTTTTGATGCAACAGATTATTTGTACATCAAAATTAAACGTATATGAAAAATATAATATTCTCAAAATAAAGTAATCTCTAAAAATATTTTATTTTCTTTAAATAAAAAATAATTTTTATTTGGAATTAAACGAATGACCGATCGTAGAACCATTCTTACCAATTCTCGTTTTGGTATTAAAAATAGATGCTAAATTAACGTTCCGTATTTTTTCACATTATAAAAAATTTGTTACGAGTTCTTAAACTACAGTAACTGGCACCGCTCCTGACATTCTACAGTTTGTCCAAATAGTTCTCTTTGTGCGCGTCATCACCAAGTGAAACATAACCGTTATGTCACCGACACAATATGCGATTTTCGACTAGTATAATTAAGATTTGTTGTGTGCAATAAACAATGTATTTGCCCCAATCTTCACGTCGCATGGGGCAAATAAACATTAAGAACCAAACTTTGACAACTAGGTATCTGCGAGTACCAAATTTGTGTTTTCTTCGTCTATTTTAGGCTGAACAGGTGTGACCACTTGTAAGCTAACTGAGATGTGAAGAGGATATGTCAACTCTTTGTCAAGGCACATAACTTGTTTCTGCAATAAGAGAAAAATAACAATTTTTTCAAAATAAAAATAAGAATTGACAAGTAAATATATAAAGATAATTTTTTTGTTACCTCTTCATTTCTTCGCAGTGACAGTCTTATTAGTCCAGAATCTTGAACATGTTTAATTTGTCTTTGTTCATTTAATGATATGAGGCAGATTCTAGAAACATTAAAAATGGTTTTATTGATTCACCTTTTAGTAAATGAATATTTTGAAATTTTGTGTGTAGCACTTACTTTAACATAACACGATGTTTTTCTTGATTAGCTTTTACATGTTCTGAGTCTATTAAATTATTTCTTTTAAACCTAAGTGTTGTTGTGTCAAGATTAACAATGAGATCGATACCAAAATGAAAAGCAGTCCACCGCCATACATGTATTCCTTCAATCTCAACACACCTGCCACATCGAAAACATTCTCTTGCAAAATCTTCTTCTTCTAAACTTCGAGGTCTGCAACAAAAAAAAGAAAAATGTTTAATAAATTAAATATTTTTATAGTAAGATCTTTTAAACAATTCAATACCTAGACTTAAGCGCTTGTTTTAAGAGGAAGGAAATGGCAGACGGAATTTTTTTCAGGAATCTGGGATAAACCAAAGAAATCAAAAAGATATAACTTTAAATGAATAATCAAACAGTTATTAATCGAAGATTTTATAATATATTTAACTCATTTACCCAGAGTCTTTGCAGCAGTCAATCCTTAAAATATGTAACCATTGCTCTTTGTATGATTGGTATAACCAATGCTCAGGAATTAAATTATCGCTCTCTAAAATTTTGATATCTTGATAATTTGATAAAAGATGTTTCTTTCGAAGTGCTTTGAATGGTATAGAGAATTCCTTTCCCTCTTTTGTATCAAGAAAGGATTCAGTCCATGTGTGATTTCTGTAAAATTCTTCTATGTGTACATCCTCACCATCTTTTATATGAACAAATAGCCTAAGGAAATAAGATTTATGTATAAAATATATTACAAATACTAAATAATTGAAACATATAAAAAATAAAACTCTTATGCGTACCATGTTCTTAACATTATATAAATGCAAAACTCTGTTTGCATAACTACCAAATTTGGGCTGGTAACAAGTTCTGCCATTAAATCTGGATTTATTTCTTTCAAGAATGTAGGATGTTGTTGACCATATCCCATTAAGTTTACTTCTAGCCATCTTTTACAAGTATTTTTTACTTTTGGCACACCATACGAAACAGCTGCATTATAATAAGGAACTACAGTCTTTATGTTTGTTGTTTCAGCCATTATTTCAGTGCATTGATCTATTAAACCCTGCAACTGAAAAAGTGTTGCTGTTGCAAGAATTGAAACTACATCTTTTGGCTCAAGACTGATTTCATCCTGATAAAAAGACCCAAGTACAATAGTAAGTGCTGCAATAAAAATAATAATTCATACTGTTATTTTTATATCACAAATTATTGTTATATAATAAAAATTTATTCATTCTTTAAAAGAAAATTATAGCTTATTTTACAGAAATAATATATGTATAGATCATGAGGAATTAATTTGAAAAAATAACTATAAAAAACACTTGACAATTGTAAGTCCTGAAATTTATTTTACAATCTGTATAAACACCTATTGGAGATGTTTAGATTCAACACCATATAAGTAGAAATTCAATGGCAGTGGAGGAAGGCCTAATATAGCTAAGTAGGTCAATCATGGCTAGACTCATGCCTGACAAACTTTCTCTTTTTATTTCAAGAGTTTCAAGAAGACCTTCCCCTTGCTCAAAAAATTTGTTATGCAAACTTGGTAAATAAATATTAAGAAATCTTACACTCAAGTGTGATGTTGGGGTCAGTGATCTCCACACTAACAATCTTTTCATTAGCCTCACGCCAAGAACCACAAAACATACTAGCAAAGTAAGGACTCTGAAAATTAAACATTGTTGTTAATGTTATATTCGACATATACTGTTTCAAGAGTATTATTAAATCATAAATAAAATTGAATAGTAAATCATAAATAAGATTGTAAAAGAAAATTTTCTTGTTTTCTTTAGAATTATTGTTTTTACAGAGAATTAAATTAATTAAAAGTTATTGAATTTTTTCTTATGAAAATATCTTATAAAATTATATCCTACTAAAGATTTTAATGAAGTTTTCATTAATTTATAACTGAAAAAAATGATAAATATCAATATAATTTTTTAACAACTATTTTTCTTTTATAATTCTTTAAAACTTATATTTTATTTTCATACTTTACTATTACTTTTTAATATAGTCTTTTTATTTATTTTCAAACCATTTATGTTCAATCATAACAAAAATATTCTGGTCTAAACTAGATACTCCAATGCAATGCATTTTTAAAACTATAACAATAAACAGTAGAGGTTTAACAGTGACAGAGGTGATAATTACTTGGCTTATGTAAACTTTGTGCAGCCTCCATGCCTTCCCAAGCATCAATACTGTAACGTCGCTACCCTTTTCCTCTTGAAATAATGTCTTGTAAATATACTGCGCTGTGGTGAGCAATTTCCTCCTGGAAAAATAACAACATTTTAAATTATACACAAGTTACAAAAATAGATCTCTCAACCTATCTGTCTCTCTCTCTCTCTTTTAATCCCAACTCCAAACATAATTATGGAAAAAGAGGAGCCTCTGAATGATGTCATCAATGTAAATAAAGACTGTTACCTCAGCCTTCCCCCCTGTTTGTGTGCTAAATGCTTGCCGTATGCAATCATATGTGGCTGTACACCTTTTTTTATCTCTCTGTTCTAAAAATGACATTCTAACATCGGTAAAATACGATACAATAAAAAAAAGCGATAACAAAGCGCGAGAAAGAGAAACTGCACTTGAGACCGAGAGACAGAAAAACATAGGTACCTATACATATATACATTTCGCGCAAACACGCATTGCGAATACAAACGAGGCGTATAAGTATTTTTAGAGTCCTCCAAAACATGCATTCACACACGCAGACGTTTTATCGTAATACATTCTTATACCTTTTGGGCGTTTGCATCGTCTTCTCGATGAACCTCGACTCGGACTCTAGGTCGTTCTCCTCGATGCATTTCCTTTTGCGGCCCCGGTACACAGTGTTCACCGCGCTATTAGACGCCGACAGCATCCTGCTCGCGTAATTGCCCATCCTTGGTTTTTACTCACCAGCTTTTCGCTCAGTTTTTTATATACAACGCTTTGTAAACTATAGCACCTCTGACCAATTTGCAAACTACCTACTATATAGAGAAGTATATAGGAACGTATTACGCGAAACGCACGAATGCACCTCGCGACGAAGAGGAAACGCACACGGCAACCTCGTGGTTTATACTTAGTGCCGTGCCTGCTGCAGTCCCCCTTCTTCCCCGATTACGATGCTGTTGTTGCCATCGGCATTCGGCGCAGATAAGGCGGCGGCGGCAATAGCAGCAGAGGTGGAATACAAAGACTGTCCGAAAAACCCGATAGAGAAGGAGACGACAGCGGCAGCGGCGGCGGCGGCACGACAGAACGTAAACATTAGAGCGATAGGTGGCAACACGCGAGGGAGCGCGCGTCTAAAACTCTGAACTTCTATAAGTATATCTGCGTAGTGTGTGTGTATGTAATACTGTTGCTTGCGGCTGGCTAGTCTGGTTCTGATCCCGTCTCTCTCTCTTACGCACGCGCTATCTTCGCGATCGTATATAAGACCGTATTGCCCCTGCCCGCTTGAATAACAACTAGCCAGCAGCTGTTTCTCTCTCTCTCTCTCTCTCTCTCTCTCTCTCTCTTTCTCTTTCTCTCTCTCTCTCTATATTTATAACACTCATGCGCCTATAGGATCATGCGTCAGATGAATATCCTATATGCACCGCGTCCGCGTGACGTTTCGAGTGTGCGCGCACTTACATGATAGGTACGGAATAGGTGGAGCGCAACGAGTGCGAAAAAAGTACAAATTTAATTATGATCTTTTTTATTTCTTATTTTTTTAAACTAAGAAAATTCTTAAATTTCGGATGAAAATTTATACGGAGCGCGTAAGTAGAGCGGTATAATTTCTATTGTCAGATAAAGCTCATTCGTTATTCTTTAGAAATATATAGGATATTGTACCTTATATACGGTAACAATTCAGAAATTCATACAGTGAAATTTTTTCAGTTTTTTTTTTAAAGAATTATACATCGATTATACAAGATCATCTGTGAAATTTTCTAACCTCATAAATGGTTATTGTGAATTCATCTACAGAAAAAAGAAACCAGAAAAGAAATACTATTAGTATTCTAAATTTATTTAAATACATTTTAATGTTGAATTACAATTAGCGAGTGTCTACATAGCGTCTCATGTTCCATTTCCATGTCTCTTGTCCCATGTCTCAAGCAGGAAAAAATCTTTTTTTGACATCTAGTGCATTCATAATCTGCGTTAGAAGAAATGCGGTAACAGTAAACAGCGCTGAGCACTGAGCAGTCCTGCTTCATTTCTACCGCAGTTTATGAATGCACTAGATGTCAGACAACGATTTTTTTCCATGGGACAAGAGTCATGGAACGTGAAAGACACTCGCTTAGAATTGCAGATATATATAGTTCTATTTTATGCTTTTTTTATATGGTACTTTTTTAAATAAGTTCCAACGAAGAGGAACATGAATATCAAATAAATGCAAAATTCGAAGCAGTCTTGAACTTACTACCTAGACTTATAGGACTGTTTGACGTATCTACATGTTTATATTTACTACCTACCGGGCGACCCTTTTAATTTTTTCTGCTTGTTGTTTATACAGAAATAGTTATACAGCAAACAATTTTACTGTATCAGTAACATTCATGTTGTGAGGTAAACGTAATATAACAATGCTTAATGTGTTTATATATATAAGTGTATTATGTCAGACAGCTTGTCCGGCGATAACGGTTCCGCCTACGTATCAAATATCTACCGCATTTACCAAATATTTACCGCCCAAATAAATCTCCTGAAACGAATACACTGAATGATATATTATAGGTAAACTATAATGCAATTATTTCATTTAAATTTTCAGTGGAAATATGTGTCTATTGAGAAAATTGAATTACTCACGATGATACAATATACCTACGCGTACTATACATACAACGACAAGACATGGCTGTCTCACGTCTTATACTTAAAATAATAGAAAGTATCGTCTGCTAAAACGGAACGTTTACCGCTGTCTATTTATTTTTTATTCTATTGTCGCATTTATCTAAAATCAAAGCAAAACAGTGTACAGAAGGAATATAGATACGACAAACCTCAACAGGTTTTCAAAATTCGATATATGAAATTAAATGCACGCTGGGAAATTGTCGTATTACACGCGCTCTTTCTTTCTCACTCTCTTGAGTCTCTTAGTAACCGAAACTCAAATGGGAGTCAGCGGCCAACGCTTATGCGGCTATATATATATATATATATATAGGTATAGTATGTGATGGCGTCATATCAACAGCTGAAACTGTCGTCTGCTAAATTGGATCCCGTAGAAATTTTCAATAAATATCTTTAGTTAATTCTCTCCAATTTTAATAAGTAGTAGGTAATAAATTTAAATACTTTATTATTATCATGTGATTTTATATATTATGTTAATTTTATATTTATTTTTTTCGTAATATATTCGATGTGTAATGAACCTGCAATTATGATTGTGATATCATCTATATTAAATAAATTGGATTTGGATTTGACTGAACCGTGGTAATCATACACAATACATATCGATAAATAAATAGATAAAATAAACTTAAAATAATATTTATCTAATTGCTATTTTCCGGTAAGTCGGCAAGTCAAAACCATTATACTAACCGCAATTCTTGATCGTGAGTTTAGTTACAATCTATTATATAGATGGCGCCAGCTCGCGCAGACGTGTAGGGGCAACCATTGGTTGCGGTTGGTTGGCAACCATTGGTTGTGGTTGGTTGCCAAATGCCAACCAACCAGTAACCACACTCAGAACGGTGTGGGGGAAGCATAGAGAGAGACAGAGACAGAGCGGGAAGTAGAGCGGTAGAGCAGTGCTATTATTCACGCCGACTTTTGTACAGAGCACACGTCTAAACCTTCAAGAAAGTTTTCTTTTGTATTTCCATACTGAACGTGTTGCATTCTTCAGCCTGCCCTTTCATGAGAATCCTTTCGGCAGTGGAGCCGACTGATACGGTCAACATTCAAATTGACCGCCAACAATCTCCACAGACGCCGCCGCCTAGTGTAAGCTGTATATAGTATAGCCAACTTGGCTAACTACTAAGCCAAGTGGACAGCCAAATCGGCGAAATGCGCTCCAAAACATCACTGTGAGTGAACTAAGTATCACTCGAGACGAGCCGCACATTAATATATATCTATATATATATATATGATATACGCTGCTCCAGTTTGTTTCCTGAGGCCGATGTGCTTATAGTTTACCTTTCGGATCGATTATATAGTAAGTACGCCAGGGATGAGTTAGCTGATGTATACGTCTGCTGAATTGAATGAAACATACTATTTAGATGTTTACCACGCTATCGTCCACTGGATTCCAAGCTGCATGGATAATACGAACGAATTCTTGGTAAATAGATATTTATCTATATGTTTTCTAATCAAGTTACAGGCGAGCGTGCTTATTCCTGACGATATAATATATTTATCGTTGTGATGCGCAAACCAGAGTTTTGCGATGTTTGATGGTTAACGGTGTATTTTTTTTCTCTGTTCTAGTTGTGAAATGCGGTCTGACAAGAAATAATGAGGAGCCAGTACGTTGGAGGTTATATCTGGTTATTTGGAGGATATAAGAAGTGATATACGAATTAAAGCAAATAAGAGAGTACAAGCAAAATGAAAGTCAAGCCTAGAGTGTTTTTTGACGTGGAAGTGGGTGGTTTACCCATTGGGAGAGTTGTTTTTGAACTTTATTCAGATGTTTGTCCCAGAACAGCTGAGAATTTCAGAGCACTGTGCACAGGAGAGATGGGCATTGGTTTGTCGACAGGCAAACCGTTGTGTTACAAAGGCATAGTATTTCACAGAGTAGTTAAGAATTTTATGATACAAGGCGGAGACTTTTCCGTTGGAAATGGAACTGGTGGAGAGTCAATTTATGGTGGTACATTTAAAGATGAAAATTTTACTTATAAACATGACAAACCATATCTATTATCTATGGCAAATCGTGGAAAAGACACTAATGGTTCTCAATTTTTTATAACCACGCAGCCTTCCCCTCATCTTGACAATATACATGTAGTTTTTGGAGAGGTGATATCAGGCCAAGAAGTAGTATCGCATGTAGAGAATCTCCCTGTTGATCGAATGTCTAGACCTTTACAGGATGCAAAAGTTGTTAATTGTGGTGAACTTGTTCTGAAATCAAAGAAGGAGAAGAAGAAAAAAGAAAAACGAAAAAGCAGTGTATCTGAATCAGATAGTGATTCTGAAAAGGATAAAAAGAAGAAAATTAAGAAAAAGAAATGGACAGAAGCAGATGACTGTAAAATACCAGAGCCCAAAAGGAGTAAACTAGAAGACTTGCCACATCCTTTAGCATCTACTACTAAAATAGATCCAGATGAAATTCCTGAAGTACCAACAAATAAATTTTTATATAGAGGAGGTTCGAATAACAATGCCAATCAAAGGCAGTATATTCAGGATCGTCGCCAAAATTTCAAAAAGTCTCCTGGAGGTAGAATTTTCAAGGGCCGTGGTGTATGTAGATATCGATCTCTATCTAGAAGTCGCTCCAGAAGTCTTACTCCACCCCACTGGAAACAGGCTCAGAAGAAGATAATTAAATTTCCAGAGTACCAGAAGATTCAAAAACATCAGCAGGACCCCGAGAGCGATTCCGAGAAGAAAGGAGAGGTGACTGTCAATTCCGTTATACACAACAATGGTAAACTCATCGAGGGCAGCCGCAAAGAAGCTGAGAAGGAAAACACAATTAAGAAGGACAAACACTCGCGCGGCAGTCCGAAAATTGAGAAGTATAACACTGATGACAAGCGTAAGACCAGTAGTAAATCTCGTAGATCACGATCTACTGAAAGAGATGACAAATCAAGAAGTGATAATCGTACATCCAAGTACAGTAGTCGTCCGCACAAGTCGCCCGCTCGCAGTAGTTACAGAGACAGACGCTACCGTAGCAATAAGCACTCACCGCGAAGGTCTTCATCGCGCACTAAAAAGTCGCCACGACGTTCACGCTCACGTACGAGACGTTCACCCCACAGGTCGTCCTCACGCAACAAAAAGTCCCCCCGCAGATCGAACTCGCGCTCCAAAAAATCTCCGCATAGATCTTCGTCGCGAACCAAGAAGTCACCATACAGGTCATCGTCTCGAAGATCCCATTGAATAATATGGATGGAAAAATATCGACAAGGAAGCCAATTTTCTTGTTCATAATACGTGCAAAAGCATTGTAATAAGGAACTATATATGTTATACTTTTTTTTATTTATGTGAACTTATTTTCTGAAAAAATAAAAAAAATCGTTTCATAAAATACTTGTTTTTTTTTCATTTCAACATACTTATATTCCTATGATCAAAATAGCATCTAAAAAGCCATGTTTATAAATATCATTTAAAATATAATTTAATTATAATTACCATTGTAAATAGAAATTTTTTTTATTTTTTAATTCTGATAAATACATTTGAAATGCCTACCTAATGATTAAAAAAAATTCTTAACGTCACCATCTTTCAAAAATTTTCTACAATATTAAATTTCGTTTAAAATATAATATTGAAAATTGGATAAATTTTTTAATAATAATATATATCATGCGCAACTGCAAAGTTTATAAGCGGCTCTTTCACGCGCGCATGCGTTATAATCGCCAGGTTTTCAAAATACCTGTATAGTTATTTGTATATATGCGGTTGTCGGGTTGTCCGTTGTTACGTAAAAATACAGTGTGCGCGTGAATGCATGTGTGTGTGTGCGAGGCCTTGAGTAGGGGCTGCTTCGATTATACCCTGTTATCAATAGAATAATGAATTAAAGATTCTCTATTGATGTTCATATGTGGTTTTTTTAATTGGCATAATTCGGTTTTATTGGTAAAGTGAAATTCCATTAATAAACGAAAAAATGGGGTTATTCAGGTTAGTTGGATTCTAATGTATAGCATGTATCAAGTTTAGTTATTATTCAATTCTAAAGAAAACTTATGTATAAGAATAAAAATAAAGTAATTTTTAGCGTTATAACAATGCAAATGAAAGCTAATTATATACTTATCATACATTGTATTACTGTTATTTATTAAGCAATTTTGACATCACTGTACTTCATATTGTATATAAACTTTAATATACTGTTTATAAGATTTATTTATAGTTCTTTAAAATTAATATCAGTGTATATCCAATTTATCTTTAGCAATAATAGAAAGTTATTGTAAAAATATTTCATATTGGAATATCTAAAATCATGTAAATTTTTTAGGTTTGCCATTAAAAGCAGTATTGCAGGTGGTGTAGTATATTACACTGTTCAGGAAGGTTTGTGGGGTACTGCAGATGAATCTGCTAAAGTTTACAATAAGCTGTATAATAATGTCAACCCACTAGTTGAAAAAAATATACCTGTAGAGGTTATGAGCGAAGTGAGTCTATACTTATTAATTGAATTCTACTTTTTTAAACATTAATATTTCCATAATGCTTTTTTAAATTCACAAACAATATTTTATAATTTTAATGAATAACAAAGGCAATTAGAAATTCATATTTATAGTTTAGGTGATCAAAACTTGTCCAATTATTATTAAAATTTATTTTAATCTGTTTTTTATCTATTTGATATACTTATTTTTTACTCAATTACATAATACTTCGCAGATAAAACATGTACCTACCATTGGAGATTTCAAAATATGTGTAGCTGCGCACTGGAACAAATATGTGAAGAAAAGTGTAAACTTTGTTGCAGATTTACCTACTCACATATCAAATGGTGTTGACCGAATCCAAAAAGAAATTGAAAAAAGTAACTTATCAGCTAGCGAAACAGCAAAACCTATAGAAGCGAAAAAAACTAATTAATTTTAATTTATTCTTAGGTACAGTTTTTGCAGAAGATTAATAAATACAAGTATCGAATTAATTTGTATTTGTCACACAAAATGTTACTTTTTTTTTTAATTTTTTGAAGATTTGTTATTGAATTAAATTCGACATAGTTCTGTTAATAATAAATTATATTTCAAGAAAATTAAGTTTTTAGTTATTAATCCAAAGTTCAACCTTTGACCAGGAAAAAATGAAAGAAAAAACAGTTTTTTGTATTTTTTATTTATATTACGAAAAAAGAATATCTTTAAAAAAGCTTCTTATACAGCAATTTACATGAGTCAGTTATACGCATCATCTTCAACAATCACTGAAAACTTCAACATTCTTTGAAGTTTCTCTTACAATTAAATAAATTATAATTATGACATTTTTATATAAAGCTTGTAATACATCTTTTTACATATCATATATTGATTAAAGAATTTGATTCTGCTGAGATCAAATTCGTTACAATAGCGAATTCTTTTCTTTTCTTCACTTTTGAGGCATTGATTACATCTATAATTTCAATCTATGTTATTAACAATATTTTTTCATATTTTTCTATTAATTTTTTTTTTTCATAATTTGTTACGATAATGCTATTCTGGAGAAATAATTTCAAAGAAAGTTAAATTAAAAAAGAAGAATGAATGACGAGATAAATCCAGAGGTCTCTCAGTTCCTTAGCTACCAAAGATTTTTGATACAACATTTATCTAAGGGGAACTGAAGTCATCGACGCCATAGACGTTAACGATGATGGTCCCGAGCTAAGGCTGAGCTTGTCCAGTTCTTCATCGGCCTTGTTATTTTTGAAATCTTGCTGACAAAAGAGGAATTTATTCCACTCATCCATTCTTGGGTGTGCTAAGTGCTGTAAAAACGAAAATAAATATGTAATAATTAAAATAATACATTATTATCACTAAATTTTTTATCCTCTTTTTCGCAGCAATTTATCTAAATGGATAAAAGTTACAGTTACTGTGTTGTTGTCAGTATCACTATCATATTTTATTGCACATGTATCATAATGTACTAATACGATACTCGTGTCTTAAGTAGCCCATTTTTGCACGGCGTAAGATTAGCGCCCGAGCGCGGCGGTAAGGCACATGTATCGTAATGTACTATTATGTTTTTTCGGCATCATAATTTAATATTATTTAAAACTGTTTAAATCGCAATTTTGTATTTATACAGACTGTCGTATAGTATCAATGTTTACTACAACAACAAATAGAATAAAAAATAAATAAATAAATTCAATATAATCCTAAAAAATTACAAATTTCTATCTCTCGGTTAAAGTTTATTATCAAATCTCAAGAAACTCTTGAAATATTTTTTTCAAACTTTCTTTAAAAACTATTTCGTTTTACCCACCTCAGCCACGTCGTATACCCAAATCTTGCCGCTGTCGTCGCCGACCGTCACGTGGAGACCACTCGGCGTCCACGAGACGCGATTAAGAGCGGGACAGCCATCGACGACCACGCTCGCCGTAGGAACTTCGGTGTCCTGATTAAGATTCCAGAGATCCAGCCGTCCACTGTCGTCGACTGCAGCAAACACCGCAGGATGACTGGGCGACCAGGCCACATCGTACACGTAATCGCTATTGTGCTCGAACGAATATAGCGGCTTGTTCTCCTTTAGACTCCAAAGCTTGATGGTCCAGTCAAGGGACGAGCTGAGGAAAAGATGGGAGAAGTCGATGCCGCCGGGTACAGCGTGTGTGTCGACACCAGTGATCGGGCCCATGTGTCCTTCATACGTCTCGGTGACGCCCGCTCTTGTGCCATGTCGACATGCTTTAAAAAGAACGTTGAACGTTAGTTATAGGAAATGTTGTTTACATTCAATGATACAAATGCCTTCTTTAATGTCTCTACATAATATTTTATTATAAAAATGCGTTGTAATCCACGTTACCACCTTGATTTTTAAAAATTTTCAATTGTTTCAGTTATAAAAAAACAGAAGAAATAAGTGTGTAGACATTAATAATATCTATTGAAATAGTTATACAAATAAACAAGTATAAAAAAACGGCAATTTAAAAAAAAAATTAATTATAATGTTTTTTGAAATTTTGAAAATCTGATAATAAATTCGTAATTGTAGTAGCTTCACGACCTCTGTTCACCAAATTTAATGTGAATCTGACTATTGAGAAAGGTACGCACTCTCCGAAATCTAACAATTAAATTCAGTGTCTACGACTTCGCCAAATGAGTCCTTTCCTTCTGATCCTAGTAATCTAATCTCAAATATATTCTATTTCGTTAAAAAGATTATGTCTCTTCTATTGGCCGTCCCTTTAAAAGTATTTAGAATACGAAAAAAAAACCACAAAAGATTATAAAAATAAAATGACAAAACTAAAATTTAAACTTTATTTAGTTGAATAAGACTTCTCTTATATAAAGAAAAAGAGTTAAGATGGAATTATGAGCACTTCATTGTTAAATATCAGAAATCGATTTTTGAAGCCCCGATAAAATCCGTTTACCGTATGGTGTGTATTTTTCGTGTAAGTATTGAAAACTGAAAAGAGATAACAAATTAAATATTTTCTTAAAAGAAAAGACTTACCAGAATAAACGGTACCATCCTCACTACCAACTACAAAATTATTTACATCACCGCAAGGAAAAGCAAGCTGCGTAACAGCGATTTGTTTTGACTGTTTATTCTGTAACTCTAGCGTCTCCTGGGGTTGCGATAACATGTCTAAACTCCAGGAACACATTTTGCCATCGGTCGATATACTAATTAAATTATGTGCATTTTGTGTGCCGACTACTTTCAAACAGTAAACCGGATGCTGAAAAAGAAGAAATTAAGATCGTTAAAAATGTATTTTATTAGTGGATAGTGTTAAGAAACAAACAAATTATAAATTTTAAAAATATTCGATGTACTGTTAACATTTTTTGTTCTAAAATAGTATATGATCTTAATTCTTAAGGTAGTTCTCTATAATATAAAAAAGTGGGGTTCAAAAGCAACAAAATTCTAGCGTATTCTTTAAACTCTAAAGAATTTTTCTCTATTTTTTAAAATATAGGTTGCCGACTTATTTTTTGAGAAAAAAATTATTGAAATTAGTCATTTTTACATGGCAGTTAATGAGAATCATATCAATTGTTGTAGAAAATTGATAAAGTTTGATACTTTAAAGGTGGGTTTTTCAAAAATAAAAAGTATGTTCTCAAAAATCAAATTATGCTCTTTCTTACAAGTACAAAAAATGTGTCAAGCCGACCTTTTTAAAAAGATATTTATTATTGAAAATAGAAAATCGCCGTTTTCCTAACCTCTTTCGCGCTACTACGTGAATCATGAGTTAGTGCAATTACAAATTATTTATTTTCTATTCTATGTTTACATCACCCTTTTACTTAAAAAGTTGTGTAAGTTCATAAATAGTTTTTTCATACATGATTTGACTAAGAGAATGTTAATTTAATATTTATTGTTTCGTGATTACTGCATTGACTCACGAGTCCTTAGAGAACTACCTTAAATTGTACATGGAAACAAATTATCTATATCTATATTATATACTAATTATCATCGTTAATCCACTTTCCTCGAGTACTTCCAATTAGATTCCCAAGTATACATACAACCTGTCATTCGTTATTCATTTCAACTCTCTTCATTCTCTAGCTCTCACAGCGTTAATTAACAAAAAAAACCGTATATTCGCAATAAGCGTGACAATTCGGCATTGACAATTATATACTCACAGTGTGCGCAGCCGCTGACAGCGGTGTGCGCTGTATCGGCGTCCTCTTCTGCACCCTATTGTCCCAGAGTACAACCTGACCGGAGTACGTGCCTCCAAGAATGAGATTTGGATGAAACCTAGCGAAAGTGGTGGACATGACGGGCGACTGACAGTGAAAGATGAACTCCGGCGTTGTCTTCTTGAACTTGGTGTTCCAGACAAGGCAAACGCCATCAGGATCATTTGGCGTGTCGTCGTTGTTGTTGTAGGCGGCGACGAGGAGCTCCGGGAACTGAGGTGACCAATCCATCGCTGTTACGCAGCGATTACGCGACCAGCGCTCGTCGTGAAACACGCGGTTCAGCCAGAGGCACTGGTGACTCTTGTCGTCCCTGAAATGGATAAGAAATAAAGGACCGAATAAGTATGAGAATGTCTATAGATTGTGCGAAAATAATTGGCCGATCAAAATTATTATGACAGTCATTTTTATCGGAATGATAATTATATAAAACCATATTTACTTTAAATATGTTTTAAATAGTACTAAGATGTGTTACAAATAATTACTTAGCGTATTAACAGTATCAAGTGAAAAAAAAAAGAAATTATTTGAATATTTTAACAGAACATAAAAACAATTCGAACATTGACTTCTAGAATATATATCATATATCGATGTTTGTTGCTGTGAAGGCTCTTATAATAATTGCACATTTATATTGTGTTATTTGCATGATTATTATAGTTTCAGATAATATCTTTTGCTTTTTTTGCCAGTCAACTTATAAGTGTTCTTAAAAATAGCACAAATTACATCTTTACCATAATGCGTGAACTCTACAGATGAAAATAAAAAGTAAAACAACGTTACAATTCACAAAATATACACTTACATTCCATCGTCTCCATCTACAGCTCCCGTATAATCCGTATAAATATCTACCGTTTCTCCTAGCGCACGTTCTACAACCCTACTGGATCTGTCGATAAAACGTTTGAACTCCTCGGACAGCATGATCATCTGTTTTTCTTCTTCACTCAGCTCCCTCACTGTTGCACATTAAATATAAATGTTAATATAACTCGTTCTGTCAAAGATCGAGTACCGAACAGTTTTTTTTATGTAGCTTTTAAATTTTCAATAGGTCGAAAAGAATTTTATTCTGATTGAAATTGAAAATAAAATATGTATAGTTAACTATGAGCCATAGTTATTATACTTATTGTACCGAGAAAATGTAGGCAAATTTCTGCGTATAGTTTCGTTCAGTCAATAAATATGTGAACTCAATGGTCGTAAGTATGAAAATTAAGCGAATATTCAAGGTATTTATGGAGGGGGGGGGGAGAAGAGTCGAGCTATAGAAGCAGGGATTGGTAGAAAAAGTTTCTTCGCTCACCTTTCCTACCCTTGCCAACAAAAATAGCTCATTTCTCCTTCCCAATTTGCGTATTATTCAAAACAGTTTATTGGATAAGGTAAAACTAAGAGAAAAGGGTACGAATCATCAAATATTTTTGATATAACATTTCCAATTAACTATCATTCAAAATGCCTTATTCCATGTATGTAAAAAAAACTGTTTAGCATTAAAAGAACAAAAAGAAAAATTTCTTACGACTAGACGAAATATGATGAATTAAGAAAAGAAAAAAATTAATTTAATGCTAAACGAACCTTCCTTTGGCTTTTCCTTCTCCTTTTCCTTCTCGACCTGGGTGATGGCAGGCTGCACTTCCTTGACCTGAGGCAACCCATGGGGCAATATACCCGGGGGCAGCTTACTCTGGAAGCCATCGAGATGTGGCAGGCTGCTCTCCTCATCCTCGGCTTGTCCGTCGTCATATGTCAAAACTGTGGTGAATAAGTCGGTTCCATACCACGGCCTAGCGCCCTAATCCCAACTCTAAACTCACATATACTTTTCTCTCCTCTAAATAACATCAAAATGCTCTCTACGAAATAATCCTACGACACTGTTATATATAGATATTATACGGTTCCCTATATTAACTCGCGGGTTCTCTATATCAACTCACTATGGCACACATCGATGCAAGGTATACACTTATATGTATGTATATAAATGATAGGAAAAAAAAAACAAATATACAAAAGACAGTACAACGGATGCTACGGAAACGTGTGAATATTATATATATTACGAATATACGTCAACTTGTACATAGGTCTACGAAAGTCGAAAATAGTAATGTTAGCAAGTTTTTTTTTCTTCTGTTTTTTTTTAAGTGTCGTGCAAATTTTTCGGCAATGACGACGCTCGCGTGCCGAGGCTTGCTTCATGCGTCATCGATGTTTGAGATTCGAAAGACACGACGTTGCATAATATATATGAAAAGAGAAATTTCTACTGTTTCGAATAAAACTTTAATATCGCAAAATGTCCCTAAACATATTATTTAAAAAAAAAAAAATAATAATAATGATCTAATTCACGTAAAAAGAAGATTTTAGACAACAGTAAATATCAATTTTTATAATTAAATTAACTAAAAACTGTTAAAAAAAACTTTCTTTAACCTCGACAATCGTAATAAGCATACTCGTAAAGTAACGATAGGACATTTCATAATGGACAATATCAGGCAATAAAAAAAAAAACATTAATGTACTATCTACTCATCTTTCGGAACATTCAAGGAAGTAATAAAATATATACATTAAACAAATACAATAGTTCATGCTCTGACATCGACTATATGTGATTGTCAAAGATTCGTTTTCTTTCTGTTTATATAAAGCTTTGAAATAAAAAAGAGTAAATAAACTGAGAAACTTTGATTATACTCGTGAGATCGAAAAAAATGAAGCATGAAGGTGATAATAATAAGAAAAAGAAATGTGGGGATGTTAACGCAGCTTCCTGAGTCTCGTGACGTACATAGTGGAAGTATCGATTATTTAATGTCACGGTTTATTAGGTTCTCTTGTTTTCATATATATAATTGAGTGCATGCTATGAAGGGTAAAAAAAATACTGGTGGTTTTGTGTGTTTCGGAACTTGTCAACTTATGGTGCGTGTTCGGGGAAAAAATGTATGTTGCAGTGAAGGGTAAAAGTGAAAAGAGGATCGCCGTAGATTGACAAACCAAGACATGCATTGGAATAAACAGACTTTCGTCAAATTTAAATTTTATCGTAGTAAAGTACCCAGGCAACAAGATTCATATAACAATAAATATTAGAGGGAAAATTTTAACTACATTTGGCTGGAAGAATAATATGAAATAGTCGCAAGCACATGCATCGCGTGAATAATAAATTTCAATAAGGGTAAAAGGGATATCATATAGTCTACAAGATTTGCAAAGTGGGTGTCTAAAATACGAAAGCTTATAGTTAACTAAGTAATTGCTACGTTTGATACGTGAATTCTCTTTTCATAGATGTTTTTAATTTGATCATTAACACATGCCCGTATGTGTACGTAGGATAATTCTTTATACTTATATTTGAAACTATAGAATGTTTAAATGTGTTCGTGATTTCACTAATACGGCATAAGTATGAAAAATACAAGAACTTCATAACTGATTTAAACCAATATAAAATTTGCTTTTAATTTATTTGTTCATGTTAAAAATATAATTACTGCGTTATTTTGTGTACTAAGCCATTAAATTTTTGACCGATTTTTGCAAATTTAGTGATATAACGTGTAATAAAACAGAACAAGTGAATTTTATTTATATGTTGACGAGGTTAAGTAAAATATCAGAAAAAAACACTACGTGACCCCCGAAAAAAACAGATAACGAATCAAGGCAGTTGTCGTAAGAATAGCAAATCAAAACACGCGCGTGACGACTCGACATTCATTACAGAAAAACAGATCAAGCGACATAATGAGCAACATAAAATATATCTATACAACAATTTAAGTTCACGATGCAACAACAAATAAATTAATATGTCGAGTTTCTCAGAGATTCACCTACCTGTAAACTCGTCCTCCCACTCTAAACCTGGGTTTAGATTGTACTCGTCTTGAAGAAAGGAAAAGAAAAAGTTCAATCAATTCGAGATCGTAATTTTTTTCATTTTAAAAAGTCCTGATCATTCTCAGAATACTGCCGATGCTTTTCTCTACGGATATAATATACATAGGTTTGGTGAGTTGACAAACTTTAATTTTATTTTTACATTACTAGATATACATTCTCTTATAAATATATATACGATTAGATAAATGTACAAAATAGATTGGAGATTCAAAGTTAGAGAGAAATAAAGTGCGGAATAACATCCAATATAAAAAATAAAGTAATTATAATCTGTTTTATTTATACAGAAATTATAAAACGCATCGATACTAAACTGAGAAGATAGGAAGATTAGTCAATTGTTAAGGACGTTACAAAACACGACTAATTTTTTTAATATAGAGGGTGTTAATTATTATGAAGCTTAAAAACAAAATTTAAAAAAAAGTTTTCATTAAACAATCTACAAGCACTAATTTTGTAATATAATAAGAAGCTGCAGTATAGGTTAGACAAATATTGAGCTTTTCGGAATATTATTTCTTATTATAGTAAAAAAATCTATTTCTATGATTTATTTATCGTAACCGTAAATATAGATAAGCTTGAAATTATCGTTTATTAATATGTTATCGTAATGAACAGAACAAGTTAAAATCAATTACATTAAAAAACAGGCAGTTATTAAAGTAATACCAATTGTATTTTCAGTTAAGTTTAGTAAAGGCATAAGCATTGAATTAACACCCTTTATATAAAATTCATCTACTATTAATTTTCACCCGCAAAACACATATTGGCATGCAAAAACATTTTCCCTAATTAAAGCAAATTGCATACGTCACTCGACTCTCACTCTTCTGAACGACAAATAATCAGTTATCGAAAGAAAAAAATTCTCACAATAATCGTGTAGATACAGCCAGATTTTTTGAGTGGTAAATATTGAAATATTCACTTTTACAGTTATTCCAAAATTGAAGTTTCACTTTTTTATGCTTATACTGTAAACTATATTTTCCTCTCGTATTTAAAGTAATCAAGAAAATGAGGACACGCATTTTCTTATTATTATCGTATAAACTTATTTATTCTCGTTTGATATCATGTCCGCATTTAGTTCCTGATTTTTTATTTGAATAAATTCTCTTAGAATTTAGCATTTTAAAACTAAACAACACAAGTGCAATTTCAAAAATGTTAAACTTTCAAAAATTATTTCGATAATCCAAGATATTTTGTACCAGTAATGAAAATTTAAAAATAATATTTCATCTTGCATACATTAAAATAAAAAATATTTTCAAATCTTTAACATTTTTAAAAGTAAGTATTCATTGTACTTGTTGATCTCCAAACGTCCCACATATTTGTAAAAAGTGCCATTGTATAGTTACGGACAATAAGTTGCTTGAAGAATAAAGTATTTTAAGTAAAAAGCCAACACCTAATAAATGCCCAGTGTTCAGAGTTAGTACAAGTATCCTCACCATGGCGGTTAGATTTCCAAACACGATAGTCTATAAAAATGACTATACGTAAGTAGACGTAAGAAAAGTTGAGTACTCTGGAAGGTGCGTTAAGTAGTGACAAGAGTTACTTCTATAGAAACTTTTTTTTTAAAGCGATAAAAAGAAATACTTTCAAAATTACACTTTGTCATTGAAATTCTCTTTTATGTCTGTTTTCAACTCAACGAAAATTGCAGAACGCTAAAACAGTTTAGAAATTATTATAGCTATTACATTAAATCGTTTTTCATAAATTAATGTAAATTCCTAAATAATTATTTAAATTATATAAATAATCATATATTTAACTGTATTTAAATGTACTTTTTTTTTAATAATATATAAATAAAAAGGAATGTAGTATAAGAGGTTTATCTAAATTATTTATAATTTTCTCGTATTAGATACATTTTTCATTTTTAAGGTGATACCTGCTTTAACTGATTTTGTACTCGTGTACTAATCCGATATTTTAATAAATAAAGAAAATCTTTTGTATATTTTGAGATAATTTATAGGTGATCTTCTTTTTTAATCTTATTCATATGATTTTTTGTAATCATCAATAATTACTGCAAACTTATTGAAATAATTTGAGCATTACAGAATTGTCTTTTGGCGCTATCAATTGTCCAATAATTATAGAAAAAATCAGTACACTTTGTATTAAATAAAACTGCAGCTTATTGCAGATAAATAGTATTTCATTTAAGTTTTATTATTATAGTGTTTTTCAGTGCTGTCAGTGTAAGATATAAGTACAGTCTAATTAACTATGCACCACGCAGGAAATTCTTGCCTTAGCTAAATCTAACTTTATTATATAGGTACTTGTATAAAGTTTTCTTTAACTCTATCTAATTGACTTTTTCAGTTCTTTATAACTAATCCCGTACGTTTCCTCTCGCTCAATAGAATTTTGCCTTTGACATTCTAAATTATATCTGCTAGTGACTAAAATAAGTATAATAACTAACTGAACGATCGCGTAAATACTCCTTAAAATGAAGAAGATAATGATAATAATAAACGCGCATCATTATGACTATCCATATCGATTTATAGAAAAAAAATGTGCGAAACTATTTCGAGCTATTAAGATATTCTTTAAGAAGCAAGAAAAATATGTGACTTACCGTAATAGTCGAATGCATGAGCTGAGAAGGACAGGGAAAAAATTGTAATTGATTAGAATCCTTTATCAGCGCGTTACATAATTAACTATATCTACACTCAATGTAAATCTTATTAACTATATTAAAATATAAAAACTGTTTCGTGTACATAAAAAATTGTTTAGCATAATTTTATTTTAAACTAAACGTAGACGTTGCATTGCATCAGGCATTTTTTATATACGTTGAATGTAGATCAGTACAAGAAAGTGCAGACTTTTTGCTTAATACTGTGCCGGGATAAAATCAGCGCTTCGGAGGAAACGTACATATTCAATGTCATCATTTCCTACATTACTCAAAAAAAAAAGATTTCAAAATTAATCCTACAAATAGCTCCTCCGAGGTACGAATTTTTTCAATTTTTATTTCTAATAATAAATGAGATAGAGAAAATTTTTTATAGCTTTATCTGCTGTTACTCGACCCTCATGCTACACCATTACAGCAAAAACATTGCGCATGCATCGACGCTTCGATACCGAAGTTTGATGATTCAACAAGTTTTTTTCATCGTTTTTATTCATTGACTTGTAAATTATCTCATAACGCGCAATATTTTTCATACTTTTAACATCAAGTAATTTTTAACCCTAGAATATCACAACTTTAAAGATTTTATTTAAACTTGATAGTAATAACTATCTTTATGCAATATTCTGAAAATGTCAGTTTAGAATTCCTTTATTCTATTGTTTAATCAATGAATTTGAAGAATAATTTATATTTTTTTATTGAGGAATCATTGGGTGTTTTGTAAAATTTAATTATATATCTATTTTGTAATGGTAACATTTAAAAACTTAGACTTTGATATTTTAGAGTTAAAAATAAATATATTACTTGTATGCTAGTTTTTATTCATCATTTTAGAACTTTTAAATATTTCTTTATCATGCTCTTGACATTAATAAAATATAAATTGCATTCTCTTTAATAATGGAAAAATATCATGAAACATTTCCCTGAAATGATCATTAAAATGGCTAAAAAATGCATAATATGATCGTGATAAGGTAACATCTTCTTTTACCAGCTCAATTTTTCCATAATTTTTGTAGACATTCCTAAATCAAAATGTAAACAGCAAACTTAAAATTTCAATTTCAGCTTTGGCTTCTTTTATCTCACACATATTTTTGTCTCATCGAGAAATAACACCTCAGCGAATAAGTATATCCATTCGCGCAAAGAATCGCGTTAAAAAAAAAAACACAAAACAAAACGGTGCGTTTGGAAAATGCCTTGTCACACTTATACCCACCCCCCTAAGTTACTCCAGCATTCCCGTGCCATTTTCATAAACATCGATATACGTTTACGAAAATCAGTTATGCACCGTTGTTAATTGGACGCCAAATTGACTTAGCGAGGTGAGTACATGTTTATAACTTTTTATTCTCAAACATAATTAACCCTTAAGTCCATTTCTTTCTCAAAAATGTGTGACGATGAACATGTGTTAGTCTTGTTAGCAATAGTGAACGCTTACAACAGCAAAAAAAAAAAAAATTTAGTTACAAAAATACCAAGCACCAATATACACAGACAAAAGTTAGTTTCCCGCCACAAAAAGCAAGCATTTACGTATTACAGAATGAAAAAAAAAAAGAAAAAAAAACTTCTACTATAAGTAAGCTTTTGTTTTTAAGAAAGGTCAATCATAAGTAATCCAGACCGGAAACCGATGACAAACTATCGATAAAATTATCATTTAGATTTATCAATATTAAACGATCAAAAGTGTCTTTAAAGTCTCCGGCCTTATATATATGCGCTATTATATTACAGCAGAAAGGTTAATTACGCATTCGTTACAGCAGAATTTTTACAGCGACCAATTAAGTTTCGTATCATTAGTAAGCATCAACGCGTATGTTAAAAATTAAATTTCAAGCTCATTACTTAACTTTATTTTTAGAAAAGTGAACAACGACGAAAATATTTCGGGAAACAAAATCAAACTTTTAATTATCCATGTCATGGCTTATTATAAAACAAACTTTCTGAATTCCTTATAAAATATATTTAATTGTTACTAAAACTGGTTTCATAAACTATTGATTAGTTCAAACTTTATTTCATGTGAAAAATTATTGAAAATTCTTTAAAAATTTTTTAAAATAAAGACAGATGTAGCGTTAAAAGTATGGAATAACAAAAGTTAACCATTGGTATTGCTTTAGAAATCCGAAAAATCTTCGTCGTTGCGCGCAGCAGTTTCAAATTACAAAATGCAAATTTTCAATAAATAAAAAATACTACTACCATCGATAGATCACAGAAAAATACGGTTAAAAAATCGTATCATATAGGCGTTTTTTTTTCATTTAAACAATGTGAAAAAAGAAGACGAAACATACATAGGTAGTTAGGTGTAGACCCACCTTTCCTGGGACGCCACCAGTCGGTCTCAAAGTAGCCTGCGGAGCAAGAATGAGTTGGTGTTGTTGTCGAACAGGAGGAGTAGATGGTGTATGTGGAAGAGGAGGCGGACAGTCCTTTATATCGTCCAGCACCCAAATAGTCGGCGCATTTTCGACCGCACAACGCAATTGTGTTATCGCAAGACAATATAGGGAAGAAGAGACACGCGATATGCACATTTTAATTAGAGAAAAAACACCACAAGCGAAAAGTCGGGGAGAGTTTCTAATATTTTTTTCTTTTGTTTTTTTTATTAGATTTTGTTGTCTTTTTCCATTTTTTTTACTTGGTTATTTCATTGTTAAACTTTTCATTCTACAGTTAGAGGTTGTTATTAGTTTTGATCGCGCCAGAACCTTAAGTGCGCCATTGATTTGTAAAGAACATGATGCGAACTGGCTCATATAGAACTTCTTTTATGATTGTCAACTTAGTATACGGATCTTTACTAGTCAATGGCGAGTTTTTAGTAGAGTGACTATTTTTATGCAAAAAAAAAACGTGAAAACGAAAAAACAAACACAACGCTTTTATGATTAAATCAACTAAACTTTCATATACGACGGAACATCAATTTTGTTACAGAATGACGATGTTCGTTAAATTAATCGTAGTGTTTTATATACGTTTAATATGATTTAATCATTTGCTAATAATTTTCCAAGAAAGGGTTGTGACTGTTACATATCAAAATTGCCGTGAAACAGGTCTACATGAGGCTTTGTATCGTGCTAATCCCTCTGCCATTTCCTTTTCCAACTCTCACCATCATTACCGTGCGTGTTATACGTGAAAATATAAACTAAGTGACATAATTGACCCTGTTAATTGTCAATGTGATCCCAAAAAAAATAACAATTAAACGCAACGAATCATTGATAATATGAACCAAGTAAAAGTGGTATAGTTATTTATGTTCAACGTGACAAGTATAAATTGTATAGTGATAAAAGGAATAGCACACGAAAAGCTTGGACAATAAATTAATTTTACAATTTATCGGTAAAACGAAAAAGTGAAATAGAAAAGAATATTCACGTCATGGTTATGTGTATTAGAATCAGAAACAAACGTCATAAAATTACTTTGTTGCCAAACTTTGTAGCACGTGTATTGTGATAAAATTGTAAAATATAAACTTGTAAAATATGTGAAAAATGTAATTAAAATTTAATTGATGAAAGAATTGTGAATCGTTCGAAATGAATTTAAATATTTGTTAATTTGTCGATCAGTATTGCTGTTTATTGTATTAATCATAACATAAAATTAGATTTCAGATGCCGTTTTTTTTTTAAGTTATTAAACGTTAATTTGAGCTTCGAACACAAAATTAGAGCTAATTTTTATGTATATATTTTCGTTTGTCAGGCGTATTAAATTGATTTTAGTGAAACAAAAAATGAGTAATTAAGACATGCGCCACTGTGAGATCGATGTTTGCAAATAATTAACGTCGTCCTTTATTGAATATGCAGTTTAATCTCATTAAAAACTTTGGAAATATTTAAGAATATTTCTTTATAAACGTGTATAAAGTTACAAAAATCGTAAAAAATAAAGCACTACGTTAATTGTTTGAAAGAATATTCTTTGTGCGAATATGTAAGTTTCCTCGGTATATAATTAAAAAAAAAAGAAAACTTATTTTAAGTAAATTATTGTATAAAAAAAAAAGGAAGTGATTGACAAATTTAATCGGTTATATATGATTAATTATATTTTTAAAACTAAAAATTTTAATTTAAACGGAAAACTCTCAGGCTGAAAATATTTTAAGGAAAAAAAGAAAAATATAATTATAATAAATATTAAGAAATCGATAAAAAAAACTGAAAGTAATATTAACTTAGTTATTGTTTAGACGTCCGACGCAACGCTTATATTAACATTACTTGTATAAGCATTCGAATTTTAGTACTAATATCAAACAATACATTTTTAAAAATTATTTAAAAATTTTAATAGTTTATCATGAACATATGGTTTTTAAATGTAAAATAATTTTTTTTAATTATTTATTTTATTTATTTATTTAGAACAAATAGCTAGATTATGAAATTTAAGAAGAATTGCCAATCACTTATTAAAAAAAAATAATGCGTTCTATACACATTCCAACTAATAAATTATTGGTATAACATATTACTATAAAAGTAATGAAAGCTAACCATTTTTCTTGATTTTAATAATTATCAAATTTATTTTTATGTTTATTAGTTCGAATGTCTTAAATCGATTAAAACACAAAGTTAACTAAAATTCATGAAAAAGAGGTATAATTGACCTGAGATAAATCATGTCATAACGATGCAGTATTGATGGTTAGATGACAAGTGATTAAATTTCATGAAACAATTAATAATGCTAAGTTATTTCTTTTCTCTTTACAAACGTGAGTCACTTTAAGTCGATGTCGTCAACACCATGACATCACCGTTAGACGCAACAAATAATTAATGAATCTTTAGTTAAATCGAAGAGGGCTAAGTTAGATACAAAGGGGTCAAGGGGTCAGGACTAAAATAATAAACTTTATATCGCACTCCTCTAAAAAAAAAAAAAAAAATGCCCGATGGACGTGAAATGTCGAGACAAATGTGGATGGTGATGTGTAAACATAATAAATATATATATATAATAATGGTATGAGACGACAGAGTGACAGGACAGACGTGTGCGTGTTGCCGGCAAAAACCGTACTCACCGTCGTGGGACGCGTGGACCACCTGCGCCGTCTGCGTCTGCTTCGTGTAGACGACCGGCTCTTTGGGTGGAATGTTCGTGTGGGCTACCGATACTATCGTGAGTTCGCGGTTCCGTTTCTTCGGGGCGCTGCGCAATGCGTTTTTTATTTCAAAGGTGAAGGTGGTTAAGTTTTTCTTTTACATTCAAAAAATTTAATTTGATTTCATGATGTTTTGAGAGTTATCAAATTTTTATAATTACTGAATAATGTACTTTTTTTATTTTACATTAATTTCAATTTTGCAAATGTATACAGAAAAAAAGAAATCAATAAAAATTATCAACCTGTCATGTAATCTGGGGTCAGACCTGAAAACTCAAATTTTTTATTAAATTTTTGGCACTTTTTTCTAAACTTTTTGTAAAATTATAAAATTTTTAGAAGAAAGTGCTTTAAAGTTTAGTAAAAAGTTTAAGTTTTCAGATCTGACTTCGGGTTACTTGACAGTTTGGTCATTTTTACTGATTTCTTTTCCTTCATGTAAAAATACTCAGTAAAAAAGCAATGGAAATCTCATATATTTACATACTATTTGCACAAGACATTTAAAAAAAAAACTTTCTAATAGGCACTAAATTATAACAGTATTTAATTTCA
This sequence comes from Torymus tubicola, assembly GCA_035583055.1. Classification (NCBI taxonomy): domain Eukaryota; kingdom Metazoa; phylum Arthropoda; class Insecta; order Hymenoptera; family Torymidae; genus Torymus; species Torymus tubicola. Next base: position 23,136,658 of record JAWWEQ010000027.1, read on the forward strand.
ATAGCTTGAATATGTATTCCTTATAATCTGTTATAACTGTCCAACAAAGGATTTTGTATTTTTTTTTATACCACTCAATGCATCATTGTAAAATAAAAATACTTAGTTTCTTTTACCTGTGTGCTGAACTAATACTACTGGGTTGTAAACTAGTGTCTGGTGTTACTGTGGCACTTTGCTCTGGTGTAGATATTGAGTTCGCATTGGACAAACTCGACAATACCTCTGCAAAAATATGTCACAGTAAATACATATGTTTGAAGAAATGAAAGTTAAACAATATGAATGAAAAATGTTATATCATACCTGAGACTGGTGCAACACCAAACGACGACAATAGTGCATCAACCTCTTTCTGTTGGTCTTTACTTGTGTTTGAGGCACGGATTCTAGCTTCTTCAACCTGATAACAGATATTTTACATTATTATCTAATACTTATGAAAAACATAAATTCAACACTAATATTAATGCAACTACTTACATCTTTCTGTTCTTTCTCTCTCCTCCTCCTTTCCTTTTCTTCTCTGATGGCCTGAAGCTTAGCCTTCTTCCTTTCCAACTCTGCCTTTCGATCGGACATCATGTTCTGTGATACCTACTTCACAAAAGAAAACCTACATCATTAAGAGATTCAATTCACCTCCCTGCACAAAGCCTACTTTGACATCACCTAATTCCCTACTTGATCAAAGCTACCAGACTTCAGCAAATCCAATAAAAAATCTCTATCTTTCTAGTACACACATTAACACGCGTGAAATAAATTACATTCATCCGACCCGAATATCCCCTGTGCAGCAAGAGAGTACTGCAGATGGTGCACAATTTAATTCACCGCTGTCGAGCGATCACCTGTGCAACCTATCTACCTATCCACGTTCTCCTCTTTTTCCCTCCGCCCGCGCGTCATGCACATAGGATATAGAGGTACACGTTATTGATTTTGGGCAGTGGCTAGCGGCGCGCGTCGGCGTACATCGCGAATTCCCTCATTTACCGCGATATCCCGGACACTGTCACTCCTCCAATAATCCTACTTCTATCCCTGTAAAACATGTAAAACTTGACGCCCCAAAAAATATAAATGCCAAAAGTAAAAAAGAATTCACGTACGAGGGGAAATGCGTGTGGTACCTATATAATACCACGCGTGCTCGCGGCCGCTCAATATAGAAAAATTCGCACAACAATCAGACGGTAGATAGGTAGTGCAGTGCGCCAAGTATATAACATATACATACATGCGCACCTTTCACGGGCACGATAATCCTATGAAGGCCGTAGAAAGCATATATACGCGCTCCTCTCTCTCTCTTTCTCTCTTTAACGGTGCAGTCACAGTATCTCGTATAGCGCGGTCACTCTTTCCTATAATATACACCTCCGACGTGCACCACCCACCTCTTCGATTTGCAATTCTATATCTCTCTCTCGCTCTCACTCTCTCACTCACCTCCGCTTATATCTATATATATGTATATATATAGATATGTCTAGCACACTGTACTGGCGAACACCTCTGTATGTCTGCAGAGATGATGTGCACCGTATCTAGCTATGTGTCAACACGATGAGCTGACGGTAATCCGCGTTGACGAATCTTTCCTCGCCTCTGTGGAATCTGTATATATACCTATATGTGCGTGGCTATGCTCTCCGATATATTATATACCTCAGTTTTATTCCGATGTTGCGCGCGGACCGAGGTGTTGCGCGAAGAGAGGTTATTTCGCCGTCGCCATGATGTTTCACGACACTTTGACTCACCGACCGCGGCACTCTCGTCTTTCTATCGCACGCGCGCGCGCGTCCACTAGGTACCTATCGTGATGCTTTTAGATGTGCTGGCTCTGTGGCTATACAAGCTTTCAGCTCAGGCTCTGCCGTAGGCAGACAGTACACGGAGCATATTCGCGAGGAGGACCGAGGACGTGTGCGATCTTATATTATATGCGCGCGCGCACCGCGCGGTATTTAGTACGGACCGTTTCCAGACGGGTTTCGAGACGCGGGAGGCTCGCGACTGCGTGGGCGGAGAGAGTGGTGGTATAATAACTGGTAAGAGGGAAGAGAGATAGAGAGGTTTAATTGCGAGGTTTAATGTTTGTTTATATGAAGTGTAGAAAGAGGAAAGATCGGAGTGTTTGTTTTTAACAGCTGGGTATGAGGGGTTCTTACTGGTTGCCGGTATGTTTTTGCTGTTTGAATGAAAGGTTACAGGTGGGCCTATAGCTTTGTTTACATTGAGACATCTTTTAAATCGGTTGGAAATATAATACAAAGTAACGGTTTGTTTGCTTTACAAAAACATTGTATTCTGTTGATGATTGGCGGGAGTCTTTTCTTCATATTTTTTTTTATATGGAAATATTTTTAACAAAGTAATGCTTTTATCTTTATAAGCAACATAATAATTTTATCCGATGTCTAAAATTTATTAAGAATGGTAGAAAATCTAGCGGTTATCATATTTTAGCAATTAGCCTTCGATTGTTTTTATGAAAAGAAAAAAATAAAACAATTATATCTTTAACAATTACATTCTTATATTGTTTGCAATAAAATAAAATGCAACATTTAAATACCAGTACTTATTGCATCTGCATGCGTACCGATCACCAAGTAAGTATTTAAAATTTAAATCAACCACTCGAATCATTTGATTACAACAGGTGTGACGGTCGCAGCGGGTCAACCGACCGTAAAAAACCAGACAAAGACAGCTCGCGCAGAAGACAGAGAGCGCGAACACAAACCTGGCAACAGTGCGACTTTTTTCTCTCATGTGTAGAGTGTAGACTGAACTGTACAGTATGCAGTACTTTATACGTTTACACACTGTACACACTTTATACCTTACAGAATCCACTCACGTTATATATATATAGGTATACCCGTGTATACGAGTGTGATAAAAAAGTAATGACGATACCGTCTACTCCCTCGCAGCCACTACTGCTGTCGTGCACTTGTGCGAGTGTGGGAATGCCTGTGCCGCGATGAATGGGAGGAGAAGGCGGAGCAGCGCCTAGCAAAGTGTCAAAACACCCAACACGTATTATAAGTGCGACGACATCGGACTCCGATTATGGTTAAGGAATTCTAGCTGTCAATCCAGATGTTAATCTATGAATTTAGGCGTCTTCAATCGCGTTAATCTCAAGGTGATTGGGTGCATATCGATGATAATGGTTTTGCATTTATGCCTGTGTTTATGGTTGTAGGTTAAAACAGAGTTTACAGTATACTATATCATGTATCTCGGCGCTTACGGTCCTGCGCGCGCGTTCGTTTATTTATTTATTTATCTTCATCTAACGGGTTGTAACGGATTTTAAAGTGGTTTCGAGTTTATCTATTTTGTAGGTACTTGTTGATGCGCTGAAACTCCGTGAAAATTATGATTTTTAGTATAAAGTTCACATATTTTTTTTTTTAAATCGCACTGGTGATGTAAACATATTCCAAGAGACGTGTCAAGCATTATTTACGTTTTATGTTCATTTTATTTACTTGTAAATTCACGCGAAATAGAATTACAGTATGACAAATCAATATAATCTTTGGGAATGTAAATAGTTGTAAATTATTTAGGCATATTTCAATATAAATAATGCAAAATTAAAATTAAAATACTAATTTTATAATTTTGATTGTTTAGGACATAGGAGACAACATGTACTCAGAGTGGGCATCTCTGAGTATACTGATCCAGCAGGGATCAGAGGACAGTCAAAGTGTTCTCGAAAAGTTTGCTCCTGGTGTCGGTAGGGAAGTAACATTGTCCATTGTTCGTCAGTTGGCATCAAATCTTGGAATTGCCCAAGCTGCCGAGCCAAGTCCTTTGATCACTGACAAAGAAGTGCAATGGTGTATGGAAGTAATTTGTTTTGGACTTTCATTGCCTTTAACAGAACATGACACAGTTAGAGACTGTGTGAATGTTTATTGTGAGTGGCTGTCAGCATTATACACATCACCAAAAATATCAGTGCCTAAACCTATTGCTGACGATCCAAACTATTATTCACGGAAAATCATTGGTCATTTTCACAATCTTTTTGTACCTAGGAAAGGAGAAGGTATGCATCTCATATTTCATTTTTTTTATACAATGTGTTTGATTAATACTTTGGAAACTATGAGCAAAATTGTAACAAAATACAAAATAGTCCAAAGATCTAATTTTTGTTTCTTGGTGTTTGGTGGTTTTGGAACTAATTAATAACAACTTTGTAGTTAATTAAGTTTTCCTCACAGTTTCTACTTGTTACACTAGTTGGTTTAACACTAATTAACAAATACTTATCTGCACGAATTTAACGTAGTTAAAAATACTTCTTTTTTCCATAGTCTGGCCATTTTTATACCAGGATTTGGGTAACACTCTACATTTACTGCATGTGAAACAGGCATGTTACAATTATTTTATTTTTCAAATTACTATTTATGCTGTTTGATAATTTTAGGAGCAGATACAATCAACAAACAAGCAGTATTATGTCATAGAGTTTTACGAACACTGCAGCAGGTTGCTAGAAGTTCTGCAACCTTAGAAAGAGAAACATGGGAAAGTTTACTTTTATTTTTAATTGGTATTAATGACGCACTCTTGGCTCCACCAGCAATACGGGAAGATACAGGAGAACAATTATGTGAAAGAGTTTTAGGAGTACTTTTAGAGGTTTGTCAACACAATCATTTATTTTCATTTTATTTTTAATATTTATTAATACTTAATTATTTTTAAGGTTTGGCTGGTAGCATGTGAACGTAATTTTCCATCACCACCATTATGGAGAACTCTAAGAGAATCATGCCTTCGATGGCGTCATCGACTATCTTTAATTGAACAATGGAATCGCGTTTGTTTATCACTCACAGCTCGTCTTTTACACATAATGTATGGGCCAATGTTCCCAGAACTGAAAATCAGTAAGTACAATTGTGAATTTAATTAAGTTTTATAAATTATTTTCACAAAACAAATTAAAATACAATTTAATAAATTATGAAATGATTTTTAGGTGAAGAAGACTCTCAATTGGTTTCTAGCACAATGTCAAATGAAGCTGTTGCTCAGGCGTGGTATAGGCTTTTACGAACAATAGGAGATCCTGTTGATCTTTGCCGTCCAGCTGTAATATCACAGACTCAAGCTTTCTTAAGATATGCTATTGCTAGTCCTAATGTTATTGACCCCTGCCAGCATCCATGTTTACAGCAATTACCATATATATTTCTAAAAGCAATAAAAGGCATTGCTGGTCAAGTTGATGCTTTTCTAGGTATGTAAAACGATTTGAATTAGGATAGTTAGAACCAGCACACCATACTGAAACTATACATACTATGGCTACTCTGACTCTCTGAAGAGCACGGGCATGTGGCTTTACGCTTTCCACAATACTTACACAGCTGAGCTGAATGCGAAAATTAAATATATTTAAATTTTCCATCAGCAATATATTAACGTGAACAGTATAGTGTTTTCATAGTTGTCACTTAAAATTGGATTAGTAATTGTTTTTTAATTAACAGTATGACCATTGAATTCATTATTAGCATTAGAATATAACATTCAATTAGTTACATGTTCAATGTATATGTACATTAATAAAGCTTTGCTTTTTTTTTTAAAAACAATCAATATAACATATAAATTAAATAAGACAAAAGTATTTATTAAAGTAAAAATATTTAAGAATATTTTCAACAAGTCAGTGTTAAAATCAAAATCAAACAGAATTTTAAACTTCTGAACAAGATCTCATATAGATTTAGTGAATTCACATCCAAAAATTACACCCAATTCTCAACTGCTCAGCCACTGATTAGAATCTTGACACTTCTGTACAAACTGCACACGTGATAATCACTCGAGCAAACTTTTGTAAGCCACCTGAAAAGAAAGAAAGCAAACCCGCCCGAGTATTCGTTGCCCACACTGCACTGCCGGTGGTGGCAGCGGTGACCGAAGCCATCTTTTCGCAGGTATCTCACAAGCCTGCTGCTGGGAAGAGTGTTGCGTGAGCACGACCAGCTTTTCGGGTCTTGGTCATCATCACCAGGGTATCGGCTCTGCGGTCACGGGCGGTAGCGGTAGCGGTTCGACAAGTCTCGGCGGGATAGGCAGTGAACGTATCACGATGAAGGAACAACCACATCCGTCGCCTACACCACCAACGCAGCGAAGACTCGCCAAGAGCTTCAGCGTCACCCCCTCAGCCGTTACTAAGGGTACAGAGACGCGTGCGACATAATGTATATGTGTTCCCGAGCTGCGAATAAAAAGCGCTGTTGTGTTGTAGATAATCCATTATATGTAGAGAGCTTTGTGTGATCCTAATACTTTCTGTCTATCGTTTCCCTTTTCTTCCTCTTCTTTTTTCGTCGCACAAATGTATACAACCTTTAGAGCATAGTATTGTTTTATTTTATGTTAACGAATTCATGGTTGATCCACTCTAAAGTGGACAAGAGTACGATTAGAGCGTAAACTAATATATGACATGTATTTTTTAGGAATTCCGAAAGCATCACTGATAGGACTGACGACTAGCAGAGTTACTAGCACGCCCCTGATGAGCACCAATTCGGGTCCCTCGTCTACGTCCAGCACAGCATGTAAGTTGTGCTGTATTTTATTTATGACATATAAATTACACAGTTTAAACGTGTAAGGGTTCTCACATTTTTGTTTTTATTACAGCTATGGTATCGTTAAATCAAGACGTTAGACCTCCACTAGCATCTGGACGACCAAAGTGCAATAGTATTCTTCATCTGTTTGGAGAATGGCTTTTTGAAGCTGCATTTATTGGCACAGACGGTTGGTCACAAAATTTACCCCGTAAGTACTAATGCTATTGGCATAACTTAAATATAAATATTTTGCAACTTCAATAATGTAAATCGAATATTTTCCCAGAGCCAAATAACGCCCCGAAACGTCCGTCATCCGTACTTGTCGACGGACCTAGTTCGCTACAAGAGAGCCTTGGTGAAGTTCCACCGTCGTTGAGTATAGACCGATATGAGTCTGGTAGAGCGGAAGCTATGGGCACTCTTTGCAGAATATTCTGCGCTAAAAAGACTGGAGAGGAAATTTTGCCAGCGTATCTGGCCAGATTTTATCAAGCAATGAATCATGGTTTAAAAGTCAATAGACTGTCTGACGTAAGAAACTGACAATATTTATTTCTAAAACGAAGGAGAAATTAAAATTATTTAAATAATTATATTCTTAACTTATTTTAGGTAAGAGAATGTGGAGAAACACTCGCCAGTATTTTATCTAATTCTGCAGACTTATTTCGTCTTGATTTAGACGGAGTGCAAGTATTAGTTCCTGCAGTTCTTTCTGCTTTGGAAGTCGTGCTTCCAGAAAAAGATTTAAGACTAAAATCAAATTCAGTATCAAAAGTAGAGTTACGTAGATCTTCCATCCATTTACTGTTGTCGATGCTATCATTACCGTTACATTTTCAGGTAAACATACAGTATTACCTCCTTTTTCAATATTATTAGCACGTAATCTCCTTTTTATAATTGGAATATTTCTAATTCTTTGTATTAACATGATATTAAAATTATTTTCAGAATCTTCAAATTAAGGAAATACCTACTGCGACTTCAATTACACAAGAAAAAATGCCAACGACGTTTGCACAATTAAAGCCAAAACTTATGAATTTGTTAATAAATGCATTACAAGTGGAAGTTGACCCGCAAAATACACACATGCTTCTAGGTAAATTATTCAATCATATTATTAATTATTTTTTGACTTTCTGCTAATATTATTTTTTTTATAGGTGGTCTATTGCTTAGTGTGCAAGACTCAGCCGCTGCCGAAGAAGCAGAGCAAGTGACGCAGCCGGATAATACAATTTCAAACGAAACGACTACAAATTTGTTGTCATCCGGTAAATTTAACAAGCCCCATTCATATTTTTATTCATACTTTATTGATTTTGCTGATTTTCATATTTACCATCTTTTGGATTTAAAGCTTATTTTTTGCAGCATCATTTATTTGTATTTTATGCGTTTATTTGTACTGCTTAAGCTTAATATTTATAATAAGTACAATGTTTAAGCTTTTATATCTAAGGAAAGATGATTCATCAATTTGATAAAAAATCGTTTGTCATTCATTAATTAAATATTTACATTAAAATAAAATATTTATATTAAAGTTATAAAAAATTGATTCGTGAAAAGATTAAATTATTTAACGTACAGTTTATAAATATGAATCATCTTAATTCTTAGAAAGAAGTCAATTGATTGTGTGCCATTGTGATGAAATTATGGAACATTGCTAATACAAGTGATCGTGCACACGTGATTTTGTTTTGCATTTGGGTTGGCGTCTGATTTTTGTTGTATTTTTTTCTTGATTTGTCCTTCCATTGCGCATTCTCTTCATTCTGCTATTGGTCTACGTATTTGATCACTCGGTAGTCTGCACCAGCGATACCACCAGTCAGATAAGCATATCCAGTGATCTGCGCTCTCTAGGCGATGCATCCGATATTGCTATGCTCCAAGAAGAAAGTGTTTCCGTCGGTAAATATTTATGCAAATGTTTTTATTTAGCTGTTTTATGCTTCTTTCATCTCTCACGCTGAATTTTTCGCCATCTCAAATTATATATGTCACAATTTTTATACTCATGCTTTCGGTCATCTTTATATTACAGTTTTTCCTTATTAAAGGGTATAGTATATATAGCTATTTTTTATAATAATAAATAAACAATATAATATATTATGTTAATTTATCATTTAATGATATTGAATATTTCATAAGATTAAAATAAAATATTATTTTTCGTTTGTAGAAGATACTTCTTACAGAGTCATTATCATCTATTTTTAATTTGCGCGTTAAAATGTTAAGTTTTAGTTACTCAAAGTATTTGATGTCTACTAATTCAATTTCAGTTTTTGTATCTACTAAATTTTTAATATTTTCTTGATTGAAAAAAAAATAATAAGTAACTTCTTCCTTAAATTACTTGGTGTAATATGATTTTCTATGTACGACTTGTAATTTGTCATTTGACATTTTTACAGATTCGGCACATGCTCTATTTGTTCGTGCCACGTACTTGGTATGTCATCGGTTAATATCCTCTTGGAAAACTGACCTCAACATTTCATTAGCTGCTCTAGAAATGCTCTCTGGTTTAGCGCGGACGCGCATTCGTGAAACAGGTAAAATAATCAAATAAAAATTCATTTTCAACATCTAAAAAAACAAAACATTTTAATTATTTCGTATGTTGACAAGCAGCGAGGAAATTAACAGGTTCGAGCTAATGTTTAACACTGTGGTATCATAAATGTCGCAATAAATATTAAATTTTTTATGTTCAATTTAAGCATATGTTCAAAATTTATATGCACCTTGAATGAATTTACGCTTACACAAATATTTTAAATATTGAACAGTACTTATATAAGTCACGATAAAAACACTCAAAACGTTGCACGTACATAATCACAATATTTATGGTTGAATGTATTGTTACTAATTTTACATTTTTTTAGATGCTCTGGAATGTAAGCGAGCCGTAAAGTGGTTGTGCGATTACATCGCGTACCAATGTTGGCGACCGCCACCGGCGCATTCCAAGGATCTTCATTCGTCCATCGTCGCTGCCTTTGCTTGCCTGACAACTTGGCTAACTGCACATCCTCAGCTTTTACAGGTACCATCAAAATGCTATAATTAATATTCTATTTACAAAATAAGATATGGAATGTCATACACCAAATATAATTATTGTTACAGGATAAAGAATGTTTGGCGACCGTTTTAGAAGTCGTGGAATTGGGTGTATCGGGTTCAAAGTCTATTGGGAAGCCTGGAGAACCGGTAAAAATGAAGGATGAAAAGGAATTGAAACCAGCATCAATGCGCGTCAGAGATGCTGCCGATGCTCTACTTACCATAATCTTAGAACAGGTAAAGGAATATGGTATAAGAATGTCCTAGAACGCACGTAAATTGTTTTTGCATAGTGATGCCGAAAATACAACCTTTGGGAGCAAAAGTGGTAATTTCGGCCCGTTCGGCAAAAAAACTATTTTTTGTTACGTTTTGACATCAACCTATCAATATCTCTATTCAGGTTGGCTACTTTCCGAGCGTCTGCGGGGCACAATCTCTTTCTTCTCTCCTTGATGAGGTCTCTCTTCTACGTCACTGTAACAGCTGGCCAGGTGGCCAGGTACCCCGTGAAACCGCCGTCGAGCGATTTCGCTACTTTGTCGCCGATAATGCGACGATGCTTGCCCTCCTCGAAGAACCGCTGGGCAATGATCAGGATCCCCAGCCTACCGTTACTGTTCTGATACGCGGTCCCTTCGGCCGACACGCCTGGACAATGCAGTTACGGCATTTACCAAGGCATCGGTCGGTTGTACGCAGCTCCAACACGAATCCTGGCAGACCGCTGCCTCTCCAGGAAACACAGCCACCCATCGATTATAAACCGAGGTTCTTCCCGGATAACGTCGATAAGATTCCGCATTGTAAGGTGTAAGTAGTACTTATTCGAAAATTATACGTGTTAATTAAAATAATCTTTGGAGCATCTGATAAATTTTTAAAAGTGGTCATTTTGGAAAAATAGATACGTTATTTTAATCTATGAAGTCGATAGAGTTTTAAATATTTTTAAAGCTGCTAAAGTAGCATTTGCAGCAATTTTAGATGATGATTTTTTTAAAAATAGTTTAGTGAAAATAATTTTATTTAGTTATACATTCATTTTTAATTCTTAAACTTTATTTTACACAATAGAGAGTTTCGCAGTTATTACCTTTTTTTAATTTATAATTTTTTCTGTATAGTGACGAATCAATACCAAGCTTGGAAGCGGTAATGAATGAGAATGACTCCATGAAGAGCGAACACCAGGTTCTCCACCAATTGCTCGACTATGCAATTAACAACGAGTCTAAGCTTAACGAAGAGAATGCGAATCGAGTTGCTTCGGAAAAAATGGGCGAATGTTCACCACCCAAGATCTGTCACGAGTTCCAGACTGCACGACTATTTCTTAGCCACTTCGGCTTCCTGAATCTCGACTCGGCCATTCAGAGCGAATTAAGTAATACTGGTACCAGTGGACTCATTGCTCTTGATCCTACGTTGGCGGGATTCGCTGTGGATCTGGAAAGCCTGGATCACATAAGTTCGAGAACTTGCGACACAGTACACGTGTTTTATGTGAAATCTGGTCAGACCACTCCTGAAGCGATACTCTCTAACGTGGTAAGTTTAATGTTAATTTAATAACATTAATTTAGCATACGGTTAAATCTAAATTTCACTATAAAATAGAAAAAATAACTAGTAATTTTGACAGTATACATTTAAAACAATATCTTAAATTTATATGTTATAATATCACTCACAGTTTTGCTACTTAGTGTTTAGCCAATAAATTAAATAATTTATTTTAATGTTCTCTCGTTTAGATATTTTGTCGTTCGCATAAATTATGATTTTTCTTTTAAAATCGCACTTAAAATTTTACGATGTTACCTTGGCTATATTTACTTATAGCTTTGTATTGAAATTAAACTCAAAGGAGGCAACAAAATATTCAAAACAAGACAACGTTGACATAAACTATTCAATTTATTTCTCGTCTTAGCAGTTTATAAGCCACAATAATATCAACAACGACAGGCTAACATTAGACGATGCTATTTGTCGTAAATAATTATATATTTCAAATTGATTGAAACCTTAAAATATTTTATAACAAAATATTTCTAACGCACGTACAATCGTCCTCGTTTTCCAGTTACAAGACAGCAGCGTATCCCAAAACTTCCTGGAATTTCTCACATCGCTGGGCTGGTCGGTATCGGTGTCATCGCACGCCGGCTGGACTGGCCACGTACAAACGTCCTGGCGCTCGACGTCCGCCGCGCCGACTGTCTCAGCCACACAGCCGTCAGAGGAAAATAGCGACGTCAGTGGTAGCGAGCAGCACGGCGGCGCCTTATACAACGGTAGCAGTCACGTGCTTTACTGGGCAGACGTGAGTTCGGAGGTGGCCTTCGTTGTGCCCACTCTGTCCGCCAACGTGCCCCCAGAGCCCCTCGCCGAAAGCAATTTCAACGATTCTAGCAGTGGTATGTGAACTTTGTTTGGCGTTGAGTAATTTACATGTCGTGAATATTAAAAATGAAAAGGTCCATGGAAAGTTCTAAGAGGTCTGTATTATTATTAAGAAAAGCCAGATACATGCATCAAATATTTGCAGTTTAAACAACAGTTTTAAAATGTTCTGAAAATCAGAAATTTCTATAATAGTCTATCAAAGAACTTGTATAGTCAATTAACTGCTTTAATTAGAAATGCGTAAAGTGTTTATCAACAAAAAACAGGTGTACCCAATGTGACGTGATAGTAATTTTGAGCTCAAAATATTTGCAACTGGTTCAAAGAACTAGAAATTTTATTTTAAATATAACTAGACGAGACAATAGTTTGTCGAAGAACTTAAATTAATCGTAACTATGAGTTCAAAATATTTTTGAACAAACAACTCATCGCTTTATTATAAATAACCAGACGAGATTGTTGTCGATAAAATTAGACGTATTCCCGAGTTACTTGGAATTTCAATTCTCAAAGAATTTGTTTCTTACCATCGTTGCCAAATTGTTGATAGTGAGTCATACTAGCTAGTTTTATCTTGAAGTGGTGGATCATTCATTGTTTCCAATTATATATAAATACTTTATCTCGTAAAATTTTCTTTAGTTTTCGTTTTCCAGTTATGTGAGATTCTAAATTTAGAAATAGAGTTGTTTATGAAGTTTATCAAATTTATTGAAACCATGAGTCTTGATTGTATATCTTTTTCCATTTTTATTTGAATTATATTATTATATGAACATATAATACTACATAAATATCTACCATTAAAAATAATTTAGTTAGAAAATAATCTATTGTTTTTTAATTAATAATATTAAGAAATGAATATTTATAACTAGATTAAGTTTATACTGCTCTCATTGGAAGTGTGTTTTACAAAAATGAGTAGCATAATTTATTTGAATATTATAAATTATGTTAATTTATGTTAAAAGGTGAATACCCTTTTGCGCCTAAATTAAAAACAGGCAATTTTAAGGTTAATATTTGTTTCTCATTAGTTGGCACTTTTCATCTACTAACCGTTTATTTTGAGCTCTTCGACTTTCCTTATTTCATTCTAAGCAATTTTAAAAATATCCGGATTAAATGATTAACGAATATAAATTACTATCAGTGATTTATTGGTTTGATGTTGATACATTCAAAACTTTCACAATGTGTAACTGTCTTCTGCAAGTTTTCCTATATGTTATCACATAAATTTCTCATGACAACCTTAAAAGGGTAACTATAATAGTTGAAAAAAATTAATGAAGTATTATGACTCACAGAACAACATTTGGCTTGACTTGGCTAGTATATCCTGCACTTTCCTAAAAGATAAATTTACAAATAAGATCAGTTGGCTACTTAAATAGTTTCGATCCTAAATTTCCGCTTTCGTGATAACATTCACGATTAAATTAATCAATATATAATGTAATTTCATGTATTTTCAATTAGCGCACTTGTTCCGGCTACTCTCGCCAATTAAATTAATATTCTAGCTACGAAAACAGTAATCAAAATAAATCACTTAGATTTATATTTTTGGTTTTATAATGTCAACTAATTAATAATACTACATGTATAACTAAGCATTCAGTTTCGTAGGTATGCATTCTGTACAACTCTTCTCTTATTTAAACCACTTCGAACCTAATTTTTATTAATAACAATTTTACAAACAACAATAACAACAACCAAGGCTATCTCACGCAAACACCTACTTAAATCCATCCTTTCCAGTCTGGTTTGAGCGATGCGTGAGTTCGAGTAGCGCTCATCATGCCTTCGCGAATTCATCCGCGGTCACAGGCCAGACTCGCGCCATGTCTCTCGATCTGGAGAAGCAATCGGCCAGCATGAACTCATCAACTCAGAGTGAGCCGATCAAACCACGCCGGGCGACGAAGCACTCATGTCCAGCACAAACCGACACCAAGATCATGGTCGTATGGCTAGAGAGTCTTGAGGACTGCGCCCAGTTTCCCATATGTAATTGATGTTTTATTTGTTTACGCAGATATATACACTTGAGTTTCCTTTATTACAGTGTGATAATGAAAAATTGGCTCAAGCAAAATTTGAAAACTCTTAATATTTTCTATACATATATAAACATAAATAATCCACTGGTTTAACAAATCAGTGTTTTATTTATTTAAAAATAAAAATACACAATAAATTGTTCAAGTATAATTATATCTTCTCAAGTGATTATATATATTTGTTATATTGAAATGTAAAACTCAGCTAATAGGATGGTACTTTATGCCCTTTCTATATTAATAGCTGGACTACTGCCTCACACGCATACGGGATTGGACCACTCGCGAGCGGTGCAGGCATGCGACGTACACGTTATTTTCCTGCAGGCTCTTGATAGCGGACTTATGCGTGTCAAGCTCCAAGGACCGAGCTCGCGCATGAATCTCGCCACGCCGTTGATCGATGGTATGGTAGTGTCACGACGGGCTCTCGGCTCACTCGTGCGACAGACTGCTCTTAATATCGGCAGACGAAAACGACTGGATAACGATAGGTGAGAAAGATAAGAATTAGACGTATAAAATGATATTCAATGTTTAATTTTTTAATTATTGAAATAGAATTATTAGAAGGAAATATATATATTTATTAGTTAGTCAACTAGATACCAAATATAAAGGTTACATTCAGCAAAACTAATGCCTGAAACCCTACACTGTCGTTGTATTAAACTCTCATCATACCTGAAAAATTATAACTAGAAGAAATCAATGATTTAAAAAATCTAATTAATTTAGTTATAAAAGAAGCAATTAGAAAAGTAACAAAAAATTACAAAAGATCGAACACAAAATAAGCATTTTTTATTTGGAGAATAGATCATGAGATACTTATATTTCAAATATACGAAACAAAGAAATATTACAATCATAACAACCATTCAAATTTTTATTAAGTACTTATGAACCTTTAATTTCTCCAACTTGAAATTTCAGCGTTTTTTAACTTAAAATTCGTACTAATAAAAAAATTTGTTTAGAAAAATGTATTCTTTTAGAAAAATTATTCTAAACTATTATTAATTCAATTTTTATTTGGAAAAAACGGAAGATAATTTACCGATATGTGTAGTTTTTTTGGAAGACTCAGCGTCTGGTTATGGTCAAGTTGAACAACGTATTTACGCATCATAAATATCTCACTTTTTTATTTTTAGAACGAGTTTTCATTCCGTTTCTGTCACTTTCAAGTTATTACGATAAATTAATTGAGAATAGAAGAATGTTTTTTTAGACGTGAAAAGAGGTTAATGAAAGTACGAAATTGTTCTAATAAAAACAAAATATCTTGTTTTCAGTTACCACCCGCCGCACGTTCGAAGGCGATTGAAAATCCAAGATATGGTTCAAAAGTACAAGCGGAATTTACAGCAACCAGAACTGTTGACTTTGTTATTTAATAGTACCCAAATATAAGTAATATATTTATTATAAATAAAACGTGATAAAAAATACTTTAATAATAATTAGCGTTGTTTGTTATTCGTACAACCTTATCATATTAACATTAATTTTTTTTAATTACGGCTTTTTAATCTTCGAGCAAACGCTGGTACGATTGTACTACAATACTTGTTTAATTACATCGTGTAAAGATCTAATCACTATGAAAGGCCAAAGTAGACAAAGATATTTGAAACAGAAGTTATGTGCTTTACGTATACTCTAACACATTAATTTTCGCAGTATTCTCTACGCGGCATTAACATTTTTTTTATGAAATATTGCATTCGTATACTATATCAAATTATTTACATATAACTATAATAAAAAAATAAACTAATAATGATTTCTAGTTTACAACTTTTAATAATAATTATGTTTTCTTGTGCGTTACGAACATTTCAAGTAAACTGCGAAGTAAGTAGTAATAAGTGTAAGTTATGTTTATCTTATTATAAATACAAAGTTATAAATACATAGTAATTTTATTTAAGAATACTCACACTGTTAAGTTGGAAGACATATTTATTGACTTTATCAATAGTACGTACTTTGATGAAGATACTTTTGATGTAGCAATAAATTACAATCCTGAATCGGTTAATACTATGAGAATTAGAATAGATGTTATTGAAGACTTACCGACCGACATTTTTGTAAGAATTATTATAATAAGACTTATTAAATTATTAAATATTTACTGTTTGTTTTTTATGCATTTATTAAAAGTTAAAAATGAAAGTTTGGGGTCAAGCATTTGGTCAATACAATGTCCCTACCGGAATATCATTAGATATAAACATTTGTGATAATGCATTGAAAAAATACTTTTTGGATCAAATATTGGAACATATCGGGGTAGATATGTCAACATGTCCCCCACCTAAGGTAACGTAAAATAAATTACAATAAGTGAATATTGAACTCACATGCACTGTGATTTTCTTTAGGGAATGTACGAAAAAAATGACTTAAATCCTGATATAAATGGACTTCCTCTATACGCACTACCAGGATTTCATCTTCTAGTAGAAACCGAGGTATACTCACCAAAGCCAAATTATGTGTCTTTACTGAAAATAAGATCATTTACTTATATACATTAAATATAAAATGGGATTAATTATCTTATAAAATTAAAACTAAATTAGAAATTAAAATACACTATAATGTTCTTCTTTAAACGCAATACAATTGTATAATAAGAATAAACTAAAATAGAGAAAAAAAGTTTGAAAATATAATATAATATAGGAAACCTCAATCTATTTATATAACGCATGAAATTTCTTATCTATCCATTTAAGCCAAAGCGCTTAGAATCGTTCTATTTTTAATAATCGATGACGTTTTTGACGAAAAAAACTTAAAGCTGTCCCTCTCAAAGTCAAGAACTTTCGTTGTATCTATGTTGCAAGTCCCATTTTGTTTTCATAACAGATTTTCATCACGTGGTGAATGAACTTGACTATTCGAAAAATCAGAATATATTTTTTAACTAAGTGATGACAACTACAAATACAAATATATAAAATATGTATTTCAAAAACGTTAAAAACATTATGTTAAATATGTGTAAAAATATAAAAACAAAACGGCAGAATGATGTTTATTTTAAGATAAGATTTTTTTATGCATCAGCGGTCCATCTTTGCGTTAAAAGAAAATCGGATTAGAAGCAAACTAATTTTCAGAGTTTCCATTAAGATGATGAATTATTATCAAACTTAATTTTACTTACTGGAAATCGCACTGTGACGGCGATTAATAAACGGAAACGTAATAACTACAAGAAAACTGAATAAAGCGCATAAATTTCCGGTGACAAAAGACATTATTAATAGTCAATGAAGTTGTCACTCAAACTTCTTCCGTCGTCTCAGATTTCCTTTAATGAGATTCATAGTTATATCCGATTCAGAATTGCATTTTGTGGAAAAAAATTATAATGCGCAATTACCGCATAAGATATACAATACATATACCTATATCTGACGCAAAGCCGTACTGCATAATAATAGCAAACGGATAAAACGAAATAATTATCTTTGTATATTCGAAATCGTGTAAAACTCATACTATAATTTCTGATACTTCATGCTTCTATTAGAATTTATTTTAATTTAATTATTATTTTAACGTCAACAAAGGTCAATAATACATACCGTATATATAATAATATAATAATAATCAAAGAATATGATTCTTTTTTTGCACCGCTGCCAACTCAAATTGATTAAATATTTATATTAATTATTAAATAAAAAAATGCAATTCATAACGGAAATGAAAACGTTATGGTAATTCTGACAAAATCAATATCAAATAAGAAAATGTTCAATTATCCGAGTTTTTTCTCATACTTATAATTTCCATACGTAAGTGTTAATAACTGCATAATTCATAAGTAGGCGTACATCGAATTAAATGGAACCTTACCTCCGCTGCTTCGGTTCAACGACAGAATGAAAAAAAGAACGTTGTTATGAAGTGTTCGCAGAGAAATGTCAGAAGAGAAGGAATCGGTAAATGAGTTTTTTAATAATAGATTTTTTCATATAAACAAAAAACTACTGCATATCATTGGACGATGGCCTTATCAATCTGCGGCTTCGCGAAAGATTATTGGAATTTTATATCATGTCGGTATAATCACAGTCGTAATTCCAGAGGTACATTTTATTTACAAATAAATAAAGTTTTATTTTATTATGAATAATTCAGAGTTACAGTATATGGGAAAATAACGTAACAATATAAATGAAGGTATATAAAATTGATTTGTTAAGATTGAAGAAATTTTTAACAATCACTTCGTAACTCAATAAACAAACATCTAGAATTATATTTTTTTGCAGTTAAAATGTATTTTAACATGATTCTGAAGTATTTTTAATGATAAATAATCAATAAATTGCTTAATTAATCCAAACAAATTCTTTTGAAAAAGGTGATACACTTGGTTAAAGTATTAAAAGATACATATAAGCTGATCGATTGTGTGCCGGCGTTAATTTTAACATACGGTGCATTTCTGATGTATCATAACAGTGTGATTCATTTTAATGCGGTATTAAAAAATAAATTTAATGTATTTTTATATGTATTTTCGAATGAGATGAGCATCGTTAATTGTTTGAATCGTTTAAAGATGGTAAAAATACTTGAGGGAATTCAGTATAACTGGATCCATTTGCATGATGAAAATGAACGTAAAATATTTCGTAAGTATGCTGAAGAAGGACGACTTTACATTTTATTTTACTTAAGTAAGTATAGCTGTTTTCTTGTAACGTTAAATTAATTAAAAATATATTATCTATTGTAAGAAACAACGAAATTGGAAATCGACTCGAATTAAAAAAAAACTAAACGTTGCGAGTCCGCATGTTAATGCACTTATTCTCCTTTCTGTTGTAGCTTGTGTAGGTGTGAGTCTCGTGACATACATGGTCGAGCCGCTGATACCGAAACTCTTAGATTTAGTTTATCCTCTAAACGAATCACGACCTCTGAAAAATCTGCTCGAAGTTGATTATCTGATCGACATGGAGAAGTATTACATGCCGATATATTTTCACGGGCTGCAAGCCGGTGTAATCGTTGTCTTTACAATAATGACTTTCGACACCTACTTCGTAATGATTGTTCAAAATTCGTGCAGCATGTTTGCTGTGCTGGGGTAAGATTTGAAAGACTTGAAAATCAAAGTACGAAGAGAGAAATATTTTTTATGCGTAAGCTATTTTCTCAAGGATTTTCGTGTACTTTATATTTGTAATCATTATTTATATTTTTCGCGAGGAAAGTGTATGAGAATTAATTTTCTGATAAATTCAGAAAATAACTTTAGCCTCATGACAGTTTTGAAACGAATTTTTTATTGACTTTGACAATGAAACTACTGAGTTTGCGGCGTGTTTTATGACTAATCTTTGTAAAAATACACCGATGATGCGAACCTGAATTATTCGCCGGTCACTGATTTTCGTACTTTTTTTAGTTCAACTCGATTTATTTTTAATTTGTTAGTAATTTGCAAAAACAAAAGGGAAAGAGCAAAAGATAATTTATATGAAATTTCCCGAAAAGGTTTATTCAACAAACAGTTGACATTCGGAAGTTGCTAATGATGTCACAGATTTGGGAACTTTAGCTACCATCGAAAATTTAGTATGCGACTAATGTACAAACAATTTAAGAGCTTCTAAAGATATCTGTGTGAATCTTGAACAATATTTTGCCGTTGCAATTGCTAGCGTTGGGGTTTTCTATTTTTGCTTCACTGGTTGAATAATTGAGAAAATATCTAACTCCTCACTACATAAGGATTATTGTTGTTATATAAAAACTAAATAGTTTTCTTCTTAGGATACCTACTAGCGCGTGAAGGAGTATCGAAGTTGAATAAAAACAATTACATCTTAACTATATTGTTAACTAATTCACACAAAGGAATAATTTCACTCTAAAAAAATATTAAACATAGGCGGCCTGCATGAAGTAAAAATTAAATTACTTGGTTATCAACCTTCTTATTTCTTCCTTATGCACACACACACACACACACAGACACGTGTGTGTGTGTATGTGCGTGTGTGTGTGTGTATTAATCATTAAAATTTTCTTTGTATTGTCAGTGGAACTTATATATTCGTCACAAATATATTTTGACGCCATAAAATATTGGATTTTTATGTGGCACATATTTATACTGATGATGGTGAAACTATAATACACTTTATACAAAAGTACTTTGTAATCATATTTGAAAACTTATTCGAATGATACGTGCTATTTGGTTGGATTGGATCTGTAACATTTTAGTAAAGAAAATTAAATATAATTTAGTTTGTGCTAACTTGGAAAAAATTATTCATGTATTCATTATTAATTAGCATTTGTAATTCTTTTCAAAATCGTCAAAAGTTACAATTTACGTAATTTTCGAGAGTTCAGGCGAATGTACACATAACTTGAATTGTAGATTTTTCTCAGACTCTATATCTGTTAATGAGGCCCTGAGACTTTAATCCCCCCATCTCGTTTAAATAGTTTTATTCCTTTTACTTATTTTAAAACTTATTTAGTTATTATATTTTCAATAATATATTTTATACTCGGTAATAGCGGTTGTGTATATCTTTTTTTTTAAAGGGCTTAAGTTTGTTAAATAATAAAAAAATCAATTGTTTGATTATAGATACCGGATAGACAAAATTGGTCAAGACTCGATAAAGTCATATAGCAATAACGTTAACGAGGAGCAAGAAAGAATTGTATCTAGACAGCTTATCGCATGCATGGAGTATCACCGCAACTGTATAAGGTAAATTTATTTACAAACAGCTTCTAAAATAGCTAGCTACAGATTATAAAAAACTGTTCTTTTCTTATTGAGATTTGCCGACACAATAGAGGATTCATTTTCGATTTCATGGATCATGCAATTGTTTCTTAATATGGTCATTATAAGTATTACAGGCGTTCAGGTAGATCACTTAAATCATCAAAATGCACGATGATATATTTTTTTTAATTTTTAATTGTACTAAATAAAACCTTATAAAAATAATTTTCTTTCCCTCTCTCAACCTCGTATAGTGCATTACCCGCACGGACGACCCGCAGGAGATGCTGAAGTACGTGTTCAACATGACATCCGTTATTTTTCGGTTGTTCTACATCTCCCTACCCGGTCAAAAAATCGTCGATCACAGCAGTCAGGTGCACGAATTCGTGTGAGAAATTTGTTCAATTGTGTCGTCATACGCAGGCGCATGTATATATAGTATACAGTTTGCACTGATTCTTTTTTTGCACGAAATATGCGTATAATCTTATATATATATATATATATATATAAATAGATTTCTTACTCTTCGTTATACGCAGCTCCAATATTGCGTGGTATGATTTTCCACCACGAGCAAAGAAACTTTTGCTGATGATGCTTCTGCGCAGCTCGAGGCCGTGCAACATCACCGCTGGCAAAATGATGTCTCTGAATTTCCAGACTTACTGTACGGTGAGCAGTTTGGTATTCGAGTTAAAAATATGAGACACGAAAAGAGAGAGAGAGAGAGGAGAGAGCGAGGAGGTGTGCGATTTTTATTATGCTTTTTGGGTTTCAGATGATGCAAACGTCCATGTCGTACTTCACCATGATTCTGTCGACGACGTAGAAAAGATGGGCGATGTGATTTTTGTTTTTTTGCAACAACGAATTTTACATTTTTGTTATGTGTGTGTATATATAAAGCAATAAATATATTTAGGTATATAATTATCCTTTTTATTTTAATCCCTTTTTATATGTTTTTATGAGAGATTTGAAAAAACATTTTCATTAAGAAAGTGTCGTCATATTTCAAAGCTTTCATCTTATTGCCAAATAAAGATGTTTGGAGACGAATCAAGAGCGGTTGAGACACATCACAGTCGGTCTGGAATGTCAAGACAAATTATGTCTTTGTTTTTCAGGGCCGTCTATTTGGGCTGCTGCCCTATTTCGCTGCATAACCGTAAACAATAACTAAAATGTGCGATCCCAGGAGGAAAGTCACTTCATATAGCGTGAAATTACGATGTCAGAAATACAAATATCAAGATTGAAAGATTAAAAAAATACTATGAAAAATATAGTTGAATGTGATAAAGAATGAAATCTCTTTGATCTTCCGATATCAGATTTGTTGAGTTTGAATGATAAATTTTTTGGCATAATATTTAGTATTTTTATCGTACATTTTCTACGAGTTAATCGTTTTTCAACCCATAAAAAGCACCGAACATTCAACTCTACAGAAATAAAAGAATCCTAAAAAAATGTTTAATTACTACGGTACATATATATTATGTATATCATCTCACAATAGCGAAATCCTTGTTCTATATTTCCCAATCTCGAATGCACAATGCGCCAGATAAGAATTTTCGCTAAAGCTTATGACAACTCTTGATTCGTCCGGTCTAAAATTAAAGCAGTTTAGCATGACATTCAATGTTATTAAAATTTTCGGACTTTGCGTTTCGGCACGAAATTTTGGGATTCATCTAGAGCAGAACGGGGTCAAGGTGCGCGCGATCCGTAGAGGGTTAGACGGGTCATTTTCCCGAAGAACACGAGAAAAAGACGATTAATATTGGGAATCGCAGACTAGTGAAATTCTTTAATCCACCTATACTTTATGTCTTTGCGACGTTGTGGAAAGATGTGGGCGGTGCATCAACGGTAGCATTCAGGATTTTATTTCATTTTTTATTGCATGTTACTCTGACTTTTATGAGAACAACATATGATTATTTTAAGAATAATGTAATTTAACAAGTATCAAGATTATGCTTCTTGCGTAAAAATGTAGAAGAAGTCTGGAGGAATGAAAATATTTGAAATTTATGTAAATGTTTGTGTTGTAAATTGTAAATTCGCCAAATTAACTTAATTTTGTACAAATATTGTCATAAAATTAGTATGGAACATTCAAAGAAACTTTTACTATGTCAAAATTTAATTAAAATAAAACTCGAACACCAATTGTTATACTGTTTCTCTGGAAATAATTTTGAGTAAATATTTGGAACCCTTATGATTTTTTGTAAAAGGGTGTAAGATTAAGAAAGTTTTTCGAAATCGTACGTATCGTTATTTAAATTGTAATAGTTGTATTAAAAGATATGGAAAAAATATTAAACTCACTTCCATGATTTTTTGAGTTTTTGCATCACCATTTTTATACCCCTGGGTCAGTGACCCTCCCTAAACCTTTATTGAAACCTACTCTCAAAAAAAGTCAAGTCGAATGTCACTGTAATTCTGTGTATTTTCATTTTTTCAATAAATAAAAATTAGCTAGCAACTGCAAAATACTGAATGATAATTATTTAAAGCAGCGAATACAAATACTGGAATAAAGTAGTGAAAAATCTCTGATTTTCCAATATTTATTATTATTATTATTCTTGTTCTATAATGCTCGGTGTTCCGGTTCGTTGTAATCCGTATACGTTACGAGAAAGAGAAAGGCTTCACGCAGTTACTATTTAACCAAGTACGATTGAGAAACTAATTATAATTGCACTAATCAGTTTATCACAGAGCTTAGTGAAAAAATAAATAAATAAAATAACTGGTATTTCAGTGGATTTTCCAGTGTAAATTTTCCCTGCTTTTTAAGTAGAATAACAGTCACTCTCAAAAATAACGATTTTTCAGCTATTCAGTAAAATAAAAACCACTGTCAGAAATAATGATTTTTTTATTAATAATTTATTTTACAAGAGAATAAAAAACCTCCATACCGATCTTTCTCAACCTCAGCATCCCTATATATTCACCCCATCACCCTTAACATACTCTCAACATAACTCATCGCTACTTGGAATTCTCTCGAACAACGGCACCGCACACACACGTACACATATAGTCACTCACGGATTATTAACGCGTCGAATCATCGGGGTAAATACGTACTCCTCTCTCTTCTCCTCCTCTTCTTCCCGTACACGAAACTCTCTCTCTCTCTCTCTCTCACTCTCTTACTCTCACAGTCTCTCAGAATATCCGCGGTCCAAATGTTTCCCCCCTTCGAGACCAAGGCTATACCCGTTGCGTGGGCGAAAAAGCGCGCGCGCGCGTGCGTGTAGACCTGTTGCTATTGCTGCTACAGCCCCCGCCTCTCTATAAAGTCTCCCGTTGCGCCGGCAATCGCATCACTTTAGTCTCGCAAGTCGTAAGGACTGTTATACCAGAGTCACTAAACTTCACACCCTCTCAAAGAAAACCAATCGACGATGGCTCTTGAACGTCAAGTCCGCGCCAAGGTACGGATCACTACTACTACTACTACTACTACCACTGCCGTTTCTTCTTTGATCGCACTAAGGATTGTGGCTTGATTATTAAGAGGCGCACGCGAGCAGGATTAATTTTGTTTCTTTTTCTTTTTTTTTTTATTATACAGTGCGAAATCGGAATCTCAATCGGGAGTGTCAAATTTTGGAATATTGTGCTACGGAACATTCGAAGTACTTTTTTTTTGGAGAAACGATATTTTTTTATGTGTGATTAATTAGTTTTATAAAAGTGATATTTGTTATGACGAATCGTTTCGAAGATATCGGTAAATTTTACGCTTTGTTTTTCTGATTTTATATATGCGTTATTTTTTTTTTTTAAATTCACTGAAATAGAATATAAGCAAGGATATACTGGAAGAATAGTGCATATAAAATAAGGGATTTTATCCACAATTAATCTGGTTTCTTATCAATTTATAAAATCTTTAGATTTTTTTTATATTAAAACGAAGCAACGGCAAAAATCAATGTATCAAAAAAAACGGCATAAAACTTATGCAAAACAAATTTACCTCCTTTCTTACAGATCATGGCTAAGCGTGACCCGGAACAGGAACGCGAAGCCAAGGAATGGATTGAGTCCGTCATGGGTAAGAAGTTCCCCACTGACGTTTCCTTCGAGGATTTCCTTAGGGACGGTATTGTCCTCTGCCAAGTCATGAACACCATCAAGCCTGGTTCCATCAACAAGATCAACACCTCCGGCGGAGACTTCAAGATGATGGAGAACATCAACAAGTGAGTTTGTGACTCTTTATACAAATTATTACCATTTATTTGGCCCTTATTGTACCATGAAAACACCATATTTCCTAGTCAAATGTTTTCTTATTCTCCCTACCGCGGTTAACAATAAACTATAAAAAAAATCCAAAGAGAATTTTAGAATGACTCAGTACGTGAAATGAAACGATAGCATTCGCCAATCCCCATCTATATTGAAAATATCTATATGAAAACGATCCCACACATCATTCTGTAACATCAAACGCACTGACGCAACCGCACTATGGACTTTAACGCTCTCGTCGATATCACCACCGAACGATCTCGAACCTATAGCCGTCGCGAAATTTAACGGTCAGTTTGCCGTCCAACTTGGCACAGTTCTACTCGCGTCTTAATTAAGTGAAACCACCCTCGTATCTAGCTCTCAGTTGCCAGAGAAACTCATAAGCGTCGGTCATTTATCAAAAAACAAAAAAAAAAAAAGAAAGAAATAAGAAAACCACGTGAAGTTTACATAAGTATGTCACGAACGTTCCTTCAACGCTAATTCGAGAACCGCCATATATATATATATATATATATATATAATATTCCCTCCTTTCGTTCTCTCGCCAACCAAATATAGAAAACTCAAAGTACGATTGCGCAATGATTTACAGGTTCCAGAAAGCACTGAAGGAATACGGTCTCAGTGATGTCGACGTGTTCCAGACTGTCGATCTCTGGGAGAAGAAGGACATTGCCCAAGTTATCACCACCCTCTTCGCCCTCGGCCGTGAGGTGAGTGTTCATAAGATCGTTGAAATGTTACACTCGTTTTCGTAAAACGCAAGAGGTATATAACTTGGATTTTACCATGGATCGGTTCCGACGGGGGATTTATATTGTGACATTGATCCACTTACCGAACGATGTATATATATATATATAAATATATCTGCGTATAGTTGAATTTTCGAACGTTACGCTCGCTTGTAAACGCGAAGATGATTTAATCTTTTAATTTTCTACGTGTAATTAATGAATTCAGCTGATATATTTAGTCGACCGTTAAACTAGTTTTTTTTTATTATCAAATTTTAATCTTAATGCAATTGAAGAAGTTCGTTTAACGTGAAATATACCATTTTAATTCAACCACTTAATTTATACAATTTATTCATTACGAATTTCCGGTCACGGTATACTTTTACAATATTCCATATAACCAAGTTATTATTAATTTCATCCTTTTAACATCTCGTCGTTATATATTAAATTACCATAATAAACTTTGTTCCTATATATTGCACTTGCCGGTTCTCCGATTTCATTTAATAATAAATATATAAAAATATTACATTAAAATCATATTTCATTGATCCACAGACCTACAGGCACCCCGAATACACTGGTCCCAAACTAGGACCTAAGCCAGCTGACGAGTGCAAGCGTGACTTCACAGAAGAACAGCTGAAGGCTGGTCAAACAATTGTCGGCCTTCAGGCTGGTTCCAACAAAGGTGCTACCCAAGCTGGTCAGAACATGGGTGCTTCCCGCAAGATTCTTCTTGGAAAGTAAACTAATCCATCTGGCAATATAGTTACCATCGCTGCAATATAAACGTCAAACTTTGAATTTATATGGGGTTCACTGTGTGCTTCAACGTACGGTGGACGCATGGTTTTCAAATCAACGTTTGATATATTTTTATATATAAACAGACGCGTGCGTTAAACGAGATCAAGCATATACGCGTACAACTCAAGCATATTATTATATACAGACAACGAATGAATAATTTCTTATATACTTTTTATGTACCATGTATATATAATTTTAACGTTATATAGTATTATATATTTATTTAACCTTTTGTAATCGAATAATATAGACTTTATTTATTATTCACAAATACTTTTGTGTCCTGACTTATTATTTTTTTTTCTCTCATATGTCACTTTTATATATATATATATCCTTGCTTGTGGTGAGGGACTTTGTATATTATATAGTGACCGATGTGTCTTTGACTCGTAAAATGTGATTTTGTCAAGTGTCTACAAATTTTGATTAACGCGATTGGATAGCTTTCGAATGAGCAATCCGTGCGAAAATAGGAATTCTATTTTTGAGAAAAAGAGAAAGAGAAGGAGTGAAAAACTGTGTGTACGTGATCAAACGTAAAATTTAGAGGAACGTGAGTCATCGATCGGTTTGAGTTTGAAAAATTCACACTAACTCTCGAATTATCTTTCCGGTCGATCCTCGCTCGTTAAAGCTCTTACCGACAATTTCGCTTTAATTAGTGCGAATACCACTCGGCTGTGTCATTCCTGCGAAAATAAAATCGTCGAGATACGATCCGCTCTGATATTTTAACGTATATCTCTTATATTTCGTTAAATTTATTAATTCAGAGATGAAATCTCTCGTTTCACCAGTCGCTTGTGAAAATCCCTGATCTACTTTTTTTTTTTTTTTTTTAATTGCGATATCAGCCAAGTTTATCGAGCCGCGAAATTGGGAAACGACGTTGCCCTTTTTCTTCTCAAGACGCACACACACACACACACTTGACCCATATTATTGAATCAAACTCCACGACGATATACATATACAATATGAGCTATTATTATCTATTCGGCAAGTCGTATAAAGCGCTTCTCTCATTGACCTAAACAGCGATCAATCCTTTTCATTATCCGAAGCTAAACCAATCGTTTACTTTGGCACGCACTGTGTTATTGAGCCTTTGTATAAACTCCAGGATTTTACGTGCCTTAATTTTAGCAGCACGCAACGTCACAAAAAGTGGATATATATGTACACCGCGCTAAAATAGGTCACCGCGGGAGAGAAGTGCGTTCCCGCTTTTTTTTCTCTATAGCGCAGAAGAGCTTTTCTATGTGTGTGTGTGTATATGAGTGGCTCGTTGACGAAGTGCGGAGGTTTTTCGGATGTCTTGCAAATCATGGCTGATTAGAAGTCGTGATTGCAGTCGCATCTGTCAATATCATCAATGTCCCGTTACTACACGAATGTTTGGACATATAGGTTTTCCTCTGTATATTTTAGTTTATATTTTTTTCATAAATATCGGCGATGTTTAAAATTTATATATATATTTAACAATTTAAATGAGAAATTGTAAAATTTCGCGTTACAATTATTACGTCGCGATATTCAAACAACGCGTTATTATTCATTAATCAATATTTTGTTATACGCATGGATATATATACATACATTTTGAATGAAATATTTATTGTAATAAAATGGTTTCTGTATATAGATTATAATAAATGTATAGATAGAATGATTAATTTTGAGAGCGCATCGTTAATCACTCGAAAAGACAGCCAAGTCTAATCCATCTTCGTGCACACTTAAAACGCGTTACATACTACACAAAATTAAGTTAATGTTTTAAACTGTATATATTGAGTGTATATAATTATAACAAGTGCACCGGATGAAATATAATGAAAAACACAAATATATATTCAATTAAGTCGTTTTTTTCACGGCTTTACATATTTGTCATTCACAAATGCTACGTGTTTGTAAGCTATATATAAACAAAAGCTATAATTTATAAACCTTATGAAACTAAATTCGACTGTCATATGCAAAATATTTCGTATGAAAAAAGTCGGTATGTACCGGCACACAACACAATTTACATTATTACCATTCCATATCGAAATAGCACGTGTACATTCAAGAAAGCCAAACCACCTCTCAGCTTGTTTGCAAACCAAATCCGTCACCACATCTCGCCCCATTACCCCATCTCTAACCAACCATCCAACATTCGCTCCTCAACAACAATTACTACGTTCATTTGTCCACTCGTATATATTAAATATACATACGTCACAATCCATCTAATCCACACACAAACCTCGTCATCGGATCGCGCTTTGCTCGATAAATGCGATAAAATTCTTAGCTCTCATATACGCGCGCACACGCGTGTGTGTGTGTGTGTGTGTGTGTATAGTGGCTCTTCACTCAGAGCTAAGTAGAACGAGTCGCGCTGCGGTCGTACGCGCGACAATTAATTTTCCGGCAGCTGGTTGTCTGCTGCTGTTGTGCGAACGTATACACACCGCGTGGTAAGAGTGCCAAAAGTAAGAGTGCGTGGACCTGCGCGACACATGGCGAAATATTATTGCTGCGCGTATTGCGCGGGAGGACAATTATTGGTCTATCGGACAGAGAGAGAGAGAGCGACGGGCACTGTGCCAACTGTGCGTTCGTCGTATATACCGAAGAGATGATTATTTTTGGAGCGTAGAATAAGAGAGACGTGAGAAAGAGAAAGAGGGGAACAGTTTGAAAAAGTTCGTTTTTTTTTCACGTTTCTTCTACACTTTCTTTGTGTTTTTCTTTCGCTGGTGGAGTTAAAAAAAATTGGTTTGTTTTTTCGTGCGTATAGACACGCTGATAATTTGGTCTTCTATTATAGGTTCTGTTATTAATAAATTTCGAAGGTTGTTTCCTAGCTGCGTGAAATATTTGTAAATATTGGTAATTTCGTTGTGAGCGTGAATCTCTTGTATGCATAAAAGCGCGATGGGATTACGCTGGGATATAGATTTAACGAGTATTAATAAATTTCTGTTTTGAAGCTGTAGAAAGGGACGAAGTGAGTAATTTCTTTAGCAAAGATTAATTTTATTGGAGTCATAGATTATGAAGGAAGAAAATGACGAATCTATTAAACTTTATTTGTTTACTAATGTGAATAACGATGGCGGAATGTTGGGGCATAAATTGCAAGCAATAATTTTATCAAATTGTAATTTTTTGATTTTTTGTTTATTTGTATATGCTAATAAAAATGTTATCAAAAAACTTTTGATTCTTTCTCATTTATTTAATAGTTGCACAATTTTTACATAAGCTAACGATCGTCTTCCTCTCTGCATTCGTTTATTATTACAAATTGTTGGTAAAATAATTCATTTCAAGCTCAGATAAAATAATAAACCATACAAACGAACAAATTTATCGGTATATTTGTCCTCTCAGTATATATACACATCTCTTTCTCTTTTCTTTTCCTCTTTCTCTCTGTTTTGCTCTCTCAATTTTCGGCGGTGACGCCGCTATGATTAGAGCGGATCTCACACGCGCGGGATACTTTATGCGTTTGAGGAAAAGTTTAGAGTTCTTTCCCTCGTCTGCTTCGGCGATTTAAACGTACATAAGCCCGAGTTATGCGGCCAAAATAGCGCTGACTTCATTCATTGTAAACTTTTTGGACGTTTTCGCGAGGGAAACTAACTGGACTGTGGCGCGATTTGAGCGGCATATACAAGAGCGCAGTGACGTCAAGCTCTCCCAGTATATATTTAACCGTCGTAACTCTTTTTAACGGCTTTTTGAAAAAATTACGGCTGCTATATTTGCCTTAGCGCGAGCGTATATCGATGATTTAATAAAGAAGAAATAATAAATCTAGAAAAATTAATGAAAATAGATCGTTGTACTTATGTTGGTGGTTGAGTATAAGAAATATATTAATTTTGGAAAAGTACAATGACTTTGAAATGATTTAAAACATTGTGGTGATTTTTATTTAGAGATATTGCACACAGTAATAGGTAATGAGGGTAAAAAAATGTTAGAGTTTATAGGTAAAAAAGGTTGGACAATTGCAAATGCTAGTATGAAAGGTGACGAGGAAGGGGAGTTTACATTCGCAGATTCAAGAGGATTAATTAATGATTAATTACCGTGCTTCGAAAAATAGGTTCGATCCATTAGGTAGCTTAAAATGACTTCGATGATATAGGTAGTGGCATCCTTAGGTTTTTCAAGCGCCATTATGATTTCATCCCACCTGCCCATAAAAACGCATCTAAACCTACATTGAAAAAAAAGAAGCAAAAATAGCTGTGTACCCACGGCGAATTCTGCTTTGTGCTTCCAAAGCAATTATTGCTTGGCATAAAAGCAATTTGAGCTTGGGTTTCGAGCACAGTCTGCCTTACCCTCAAAGCGATAATTTCACGTAGCCGATGATGATGTCTAGATGGTGTGCTCCATATTTTTTTACCTCTAGGTGTTGGAACCCATTGAAAGTGTGATCTAGAAACAAAAAACCACGGAGCGCACTACCTAGACTCCGTCATCGACTACCTGGACCACCTAGATCATGCATTGGATGTGTTTCAACACCTAGAGGTAAAAAATTATGGAACACACCACCTAGACATCATCATCGGCTACGTGAAACACCTAGATCACGCATTCGATGTGTTCAAATTGCGATCTATTCAATGTACCCATTG
>JAWWEQ010000027.1:23168302-23190823 GCA_035583055.1 Torymus tubicola
AGACTCTAATGTGAAGACCTGTCTTATATTTAAAGGTATATTACTCACGTAGGAGTTCTTCTGTATAATTTTTAGTATTCTTGATTGTATATTTTGTAATAGGTTCATGTTATTTTTGTAGACCCCTCCCCATGCAATAATGCCATAATTTATATGACTGTGAAAGAATGCATAATACATAATCATTAATGATTTTATATCCATATAATTTTTTACTTTGGCAAAGATAAAGATTAGATATTTGGTTTTATTTATGATATGTTTAATATGTTGTTCCCATTTCATGTTATAGTCAAAAACTAATCCAAGATATTTGTACGTTGAGACTCTTTTAATTTCCTGCTTATGTATTTCAATTTTAATTCTATCTGGCACACTGTTACAATAATTTCCTAACGTCATAAAAACTGTTTTGCTCGTATATATATTTTAAAAGTAATATACATATATGTACTGAAAAAAATAGTTTACTCATTTGCATCAAGGAGCGACTTTTTAATGAGCAACGCGAAATTCACACACACCGTCGTATTACACTTATGTTGCGTCGCCAATATGCATTTAAAAAAAAAACAAAAGATGCGCTGTCAATTGCCTCGTTATGTGTATGCGTGCGTTTTATGTACATAAGTTGATTGAGATATTGAAAAAAAGTCTCTCTGATCTCGGTTTTGTGATTAGCAGGAATCGTGGATTTTTTTATCACTTCATCTTGGCCCTGCTTGATTAAGAGCTGCATCTGGCTGCAAGCTCGTTATCCAATTTTATCGGCTCTTGGTCGATGATGAGCTATATGTGATATATACCAATTATGAGATTTACGCGAATCGCGGTACGTGAGTATTATGTTTAACACGATTATAATTGCGAGGCAAGGTGTCGTGTGCCCTCAGTCGCAATACGCTTTAATAGTCGCAATCGAACACTTCGAACTCAACGATCACGAGGCAGGATGTCGAACATCCTCGGCCGTTACGTCGATAATTTCGTCTCGAACTCAATTCATCAATCCAAATAATGTTTTTGTTTTGCGAATCACGCGTTGATCAACCCCTTTGGTTTGAAACCGTACATGGATGGCAGGCAACGTATGCTTACATTAAATTTTTGCAGATCAGAGTGATGTAAGAAGAAATTAACCGTAACTGTCAATTGTCATAATTAAATAAACGTTTGCACTTCCTGTAGATTTTGTTATCTTTTGATTGAATAATTATTTAATAAATGATATTACATAAACTTAAAGCTATTTCTATTGATTTATGATATCTTCCAACTTATGTTAATTTATTTTCTTTTATTTAAAACTTGTCTCATAAAGATTCATGATAACGGAGTGAAGAAAAATAATTAGAATTTATAATTTTGAATCTTTCAAATCGAGAAGAAGAAAGCTTGTGATTACGAGAACACTTATATACGTACACTGAGAGAAGAATTTGTTTATAGTTAATAAGAAAATATATTAAAAATACACAGAAAATTTTATTTATATTTAATGATGGCATATTAACTATTAATATGCCATTATTAAAAGTAATATTTTAGAATTTTAGTCAAACGTGAATGTTTTACAATTTCCTTATTTCCCCAAAATCAACTATTTCGTATCAACTGTTACTAAATATATTAACTATAAATAAATCCTTCTCTCAGTGTACAAAAGCAATGCACCGCTTCCGCTGCTCTGACACTATACCAAACCAATAAAATATTCAATATTCATCTTACAACGAAGTCATATTATATACTTTTATATATTCTCCGCAGCTACCCTGGAACCTAAAAACCCTCCATTGCAATATACAATACTTTAACGACAACGCCAACGATATATCCTCTATATAGCACACAGTCTGCGACACTTGCACTACACTTGTTCTCACGAGTTGCGCGCGCTTTCTCGTATATATATACGCGCCCTGCTGAGCTGCGCGCGCGCGATCATCCGCGGGGAATTGTCTGCATGCGCTGCACGTGCGGCAACAGCGACTATATGTGCAGGAAGTGTATAGCAGTACATAGACGCGCTATATGTGAAAATCGAGGGACGACGAGGTACGCTGGGATTGCGTGTGTGTGTGTATGTATAATGTGTTATAGTGGGATCGGGAATGATATAGGTATTTTGATTTTTGAATAAGGGATTATGTTAATGGTTGATTGTTATTATTTCAATTTGAACGGGCAAAAGTCCTTTAACGAAGCTCCCGCGCGCTACTCGACCTTAAATAGAAACATTGTTTACAGTAATTTTCTTATAGCTTGTTATAATTTGGAAAACGATATAATATAGATCAAAAGATTTGAAAAAAAAGCGAAAAAATCTTTTTAAAGAAATTTTCGCATAATTAAAGAAAAATTAATAAAATTCATTAATCTTTTTCTTTTTTCAATCGATTTTAATTTTGGAAAGCTTATTTTGTTCTTCATACAATTTTGTTTCCAGGTACAGATGTAGAAAATGAAAAATTTTAAAAAACCGTTAAAGTTTCAGATGCTTATTTATTGATTTACGTATGAATTTTGTGCATAATTGGATGTAATTTCGCAGGTATTGAAAATTTTCTATTTGTTATACTGATATCTCCATTTAAAATTATATGAAAAACAAAATGAACCTTTGAAAATAAAAATCGGATAAAAAATGAAAAAGATTTATGAGATTTACTGATTTTTCTTTGGTCGTCGATAACTATTTATACAATATTGAAATGTCTTTACTTTTTCTAAGAACTCTTTCATATTACATCGTTCTTTAAATTACAATACATAAAGAAATAGCTGTAATTTTGTTTATATATGGAGGTCAAGCTACTTTAAAACATTACATAAATAAACATAAGAATTAAAATACAGTAAGTCGAGCCTAAAATAATGCGATAAAGGTATATCAGTGATTGAGTAGCTTTAGTAGTTTACAACTAATGTCTTGACACGATATTCTTTAATGCAGATACAGCCGGACACTAATTTAAATGGCAAAATTGAAACCGTATTATTGCGATACGTTGCACTTACTTATACATTGATAGATAGACCATTTATGTGAGACCAATCACATAGCGTATCTAAGTCCGTAGTTTGTAGAGATAGCATACCCTTAACAGCGTACAGAAGCACTTCTGAATATTTACTAAATCATTTATATTGATACTAAATAAAATGAGACTTGAATGGATCACCAAGTAGCTAATGGTTTTGTAGCGGTTACTAAAGAAAGAAGATAAAAGTGAAAAGAAATTTCCATGCACGCTAATAATGTTCCATACTTTTGCTAATTAATAGACGACTGCAATTAACTTTATCAAGTGTTTTGGAAAAATCGAGGTAAATAGATTCAACTTGCAAATAATTTTCTAGAGCTTCAGAAATGAAATTGTTGAAAATATAGTAACAAATATTTGTTCGCTGGATGTTAGATTCTCACGGCTGACTTCTACATTCTATATTTGGACAATAAAACAAAAATACAATATACCCATCACTAACAAGGAGAGTGCACACCCTCCGGGAAACGGATTTTCGCAGGCATTGGAGAGTCGATTTCTGATACCTAAAAATGAAGCCCAGTGGTGCCTAATTCCATCTCATAGGCCCTTTTTCTTGAGCTATGGGCCATCTTATTTCAAATATCCTCTATTTCGCTAAAAAAATGATGTCTCTTCTATTAACTCTCACATTGCAAGTATTTAAGATACGAAAACGAGGGGAAAAAATTATAAAAGTAGACAGTAAAAGCTCAAATTTAAGCCCTGATTCGTTAAAAAATATTGATTTTTCAGAAAGTTACAAGCAATCAAAGATAGCGTACGAAAATGGTTAAAAATTTATCTTGATATTAACCGATTAAATGGATCGTATTTTTAACCATTTTCGTATGCTATCTTTGATTGCTTGTAACTTCCTGAAAAATCAGAAATCGACTCTCCAGTGCCTACGAAAATCCGTTTCCCGGAGGGTGTGCACTCTCCTTCTATAAGTATATGAGATATAATGTAAACTTCGCCAAGCTTTAAAATTTTACTTACATTAGTATTTTTTTCATTATATCTACTCACTTTTTATTTCTTTTTGTTTTTCAATATAAAAGAAATTCAAATAATACAACTATCATAACACTTAATAATTAACCCACTGCAAAATCGATGAATTCATAAAATAATCAATCCATATCTTCTATACTTTGACGAACGAATTGATATACGCGTGCGAAAGGGTCGGCGCTAAGACTAAAATTCATTCCACGAAACAGAAAAATGGATTATCTGGGGGATTAGGATCGAAGGGGTTAAACAAGAGGAAATCGCTAGGGATATATAATACGTACCGTGATTTTCTTTTTCCTCCCGATTGGGTTTCATATATGCGCGCTGACGATATCCGGAGCGCGGGCACGCGTACGGCGTACGCGGTGAGAGTTCATTAGGACGTTCTCGAGGGCGATCATGGCTCATTCTGATTTTAATCGATCATTCACAAGATTTTCCCGGAAATAAGAAACGTATGGGCAACTGAGGTTAATATTTGGATTTGTTGCTTATAAATATTATAGTTTGGTAATTTCTTATAACGCACGAAATAATATTAAAAATAGATGTTTTTCATGCCTTAAAATATTTGTATAACAAGTCACTTATTGAATCAAATAGACTGCAAGTAAAATACACTTCAAGTACATATACAATAAAATAAATAATTTGTATCATATGTCTTTATAAAATTTTTCCATTATTTACAGCGAACAATATCTCCCTTACTTTTTTATATATCAAAATTAAACTATATAGTTCAATAAGTGTCTTATATTTATTTATATATTTATAACTAAACTTTGTTATGCCAATTAAAATATCAAAATTTCGAAATAAAATATTTAAGGTATAATTTTAAGCGATCTTCAACTATTATATAAATTGATTTTAAAACTTCTGAATTATTTTCACTTGTTCAAAATTAAAATTAATCCGAAAAATAACCATATTAGATGCATCAACTAAACTGTTAACCTTTTTTTTTTATCTATATACTAGTCATCTCTAAGCGCGCTTCGCGCGCCCCTTTTGTTTTTGTAAGCAGCATCAACCAAATCCATCATTTTTTTAAGATAGGAGAATACATTTCAGTAGATTTCTTTCGCTCGAGGCAAATTACCTTGAGTTACCTTGTACATACTTTAAGAACACCACATTTTTACATACAAAACAAAGTCGACCTTGCCCTCTCCTCATTCCTAAAAAAGGACTGTAATAATTTTCTATAAAAAAAATATAAATATATACCTAACTTGCGTTCTTCAGCTACAACGAAAA
This sequence comes from Torymus tubicola, assembly GCA_035583055.1. Lineage (NCBI taxonomy): Eukaryota > Metazoa > Arthropoda > Insecta > Hymenoptera > Torymidae > Torymus > Torymus tubicola. The sequence continues at coordinate 23,173,615 of JAWWEQ010000027.1, forward strand.
CACACAAAAAGTCAAGCGCAGAAGTCACAAACAAAGCAACCTTTAAACGCCGAAACGAACGAAAAAAAAAATCCTCCCCAATCACAATACACACATGCGGGTCGGTGCTACATATGTCTCTGATTTGTCGTGCGCGCGGGATCCCGGGAGCTGATTAAATGTCGCGACGCAGCAGCTCCCAGCCGCGCGCGTGCGTCGGTCCTCGAGGGATAACTTATACTCGTCTGCGTGGTGCGTTGTATACCCGTGTACGATGGGCTAAGCTCATTCGGATAGAGAGAGAGAGAGAGGTGTTGCTTTTTCATTTGCGCTGCGCATGTATACGCTGCAAGTGCCGCTACAAATCATCGATGATTGCCCGAAGATATGACATTTTCCCACGATTGCCTCAGCACAAGCTTGTTTTCACATCATTGTTGGCACGGATTCGATGGTTGTCGAATGTCGAGTGGGTACTTTTTTTTTTTACTTTTTCTAAAGTTTGCTTATATTGTAATAATCTTGAATGTTTAAGAGTTGAAAATTTTGGAGTATAGGTTTCGGGATATTTTTGTGTTTTCAGAAACAGTTCTTAGCGTCTATGTTTGTCGCTTTATCGAAAATTCGAGAATTAATTGTTTCCATAACTCTCATGATCGATAAAATGGTAGTTCTCGAATAGGATTTATATATATATATATATATATATATATATATACACATAAGATAAGATTAAACTGATCGAATGCACTTCGAAAAAATAATTCCCAGAATCTCTTACATGTAAATCACTTTCAATTGTATAGCACTGTAGAAATAAATAAAGCTATGGAAATTAAATCTCTGAAATAAATAAATATTGGTTATTGAAATACATCCCTTCAATAAAATAATAATATAAAATTAAAAATAAAAAATCTCATTTCCGTTTCTTTTAATTATTTAAACTATACTTTTATTTAATTTTAATAAGCTGTTGGTTTTCTATGATAAACTTTGTCAAAAAATTTTTTTTTCGAAATTGAAAATTGAATAAGAAACTCCTATGTTACATCCATATTTTTGAGATCTTACTTATCAACATTATTTAGTGTAGTTTTCCGCTATTTCTGATACTTATCTACCTATTTAAGATCCCAAGAGTAATTATTACAATATGTCATTTATCGAAAAAATCAACAACTATAATATGTAACTTAAAGGCTGACAAAGTAGAACTTCCACTTCAGTAATGTTATTGGCTTATACCTAATTAGGATTAAGCACAAAAAACTATCAGGAGCGATGCACATTTTGTCTTCTTCTTTAAAAAAAGAGCAATAAAACCAAAAGAACCATGTCTAGCGCGTCTGCTACCGTTATATACAATTCGAATTCAAATAATTATTATTCTTAAAAGACAAATATATCGTACATTAATTTAAGGAAACTAGTTTGTATATAACAAACATAAGAGGCAATTGAATATCAATGTCTGATCCTATCTTTAAAAATGATGGATTTGTTGTGAAATCATTTTATTCGTAACTTGGTTGGTGGGAGTAATGGGTTGCTTATAGGTTACGAAAGAAAAGTGGCACGCGAAGCGCGCTTTGATATGACTAGTACAATAAAAATGTAAATGTACTTCATTATGTTTAAAGTTTTATACCATACGAACTCACAGATATATCAATGAAAATGTGTCATAAAACCAATCGATAATAACTAGACAGCAAACAACGAGAACAATTGCCGATCCAAACCAAACACTATATACTTACCATTCGCACTTTTACAAGCGTGCACGCAATAATTATCTTAAACGAACGTTAATACACGAGCTATAGTGTTTCAATTAGAAATTAAATTCCAATTTACGTCGCGTGCATCGGTATAGCTTAAAAGCGCAACTAACGCGCGCGTGCTCGGTGCAATTTCAAAATTGCAATTACCTTAATTACCGTCCGACACCCTAACCCCCTCCCCCTCTTCCCTACCAATTCCTCTATACCTTCCTCAGCGTACTGGTAATAAAAAGCACTTAACGCAAACTAGCAAAACCAAAACGATAAGCCCATTATAATAAAAAGTAAAATTCTCCTTCTTCGCAAGAAGATCAAGAAACTCGCGCAAAACTAAGTTCTATACCTATATAAACGTATCTTACTGTTGCTGGACACACATACATACACAAAGGCATAGACACCACGCGCATATAAATCCTAATAAGAGAGAGCTAAGCGCGCGTCGCAAAGATCCACATTAGATGATTGTGAGCTCGTAATTTCATTACCGGAAAGCGAACGGAGATAATCAGTTTAACAGCAGAAAAGGGAGGGAGAGAGAGAGGCTCTATATAGCTTTTTCGCCGCGGGGGAGGCAATCGTTCGAATTGCCCTGCACGCGCGCACAAGTGTGTATGTGTGTGTGTATATGTACTAGAGGTGTGCGCGTTCTGCCTCTGAGATTGGCGAATTCCCAGGACGAGAGGAAGAGAGAGGGTGGCTGGACGATCGAAAAGAGGTCCGTGCCGTGATTGCCGAGGTAGTTGAAATAAAGATGCGCAAGTGCGGTCGGATACTTTTACTTAGCGCTATACGTGTAAATGCGTAATGTTGATATGTAGTATTGTGCTTCTGACCGTATGATGAATACTTTTTTTTAATAAATGTTTGAGATGGACGAACATTTGTCGATGGTAACTGAAATTGATTTACATAGAATTAATGCGTTGAATGCGATTCACAACTTTTATGATAGTTATATTAACTAAAAATTAATATTTAGAGTATCTTAAGATTTTATATTTAAGAAATAGTGTTATTTATAGTTTTACATTTAGATTTAAGATTATACTCAAGAACTGAATACAGGGAATTCATTTTCCTCTGCGAGGTTACTCCTTCATAATATGTAATATATTTTCTTACTCTGGATAATATATAAAAAAAGTTTTTTGATATATTACTTGAATACTGAAAATTTCTTAAAATTAAAGTCATACTGATAAAAATTGTTTATCTGGTGTCAAGATAAAACTAGCAATTTGCAGTAGCAATAAACATTGCTATTATACTCAGTGTTAATTACTAATTCTAAAATAAATTTAAATAATAAAGAAGAATCAAAATGTTTTCAGTGTAAATTAAAGTTAGGAATGTTTTTAAACTACAGTATGAAAGTAATGAAAAATGTAAAAACTAATAGATTTCAAAAGTTAAATAATTAACGTCATTAAATTAATTGTTAAATAAAAAAACAAATCAAAAACAAAAGTATATATAGCATAATTATATTACAAACGCTTAATTTGTTAACTAGAATAAAAAAAATTTCTAAAACTGAAAATTTAAAAAGATTTCTTAAAATGTTAGGAGGGAAATCTTAGAGATATTAAATAAAAAGCTAAGTTGGGTTTTTTAAGAAATATATATTTAAATAAAAACGCAGAAATACTAGCCAAAATTATTTATTATACCATTAAGTTAAATAAATTAATCTTGACTGGCATCCACATTTTCCGTCTGCAATCCCTTGAAGGTGCCAACAGGGATGTACGTGACCAAAGTGTACAGCTTGTGTACGGAATCTTCATCGTCATTCCTCCTTCTGCTCAAGCGGACACGAACACGGAATGGTACATTCCTATAATCAAAACATTACAATATTAAAGTTTTGCAAACAAATTACTTCAAAAGATGATATTTATTATAAATAATACCTAAAAGGCTTCTGTAATTATTGAAAAGAAAGATTTTATAAAGAAATCTAAATTTAATATAGAATATTTACAGTATGATTAAAATCTATTTTGTAAGTATTTCTCTTAAAAGAAAAAGAATCTTTTTAAGTTCATAGTCAATATAACTTACAATTTATTTGACTTCAAATATGTTTGCAATTCAATTAAATCTACATTATATTTGAATTTTACTTTACTAATTGAAATACAAAGGAATATTAAAATGAAAATGAACCAATTTACTCCTTATGATAAACTCTAAGAATGCTTGCACAATTAATCACCTACAAAATTACACATAAATATTTCAAGTATTTGTTTCTAATATAATAACAAATAAACTTCAAAGATTTTTATACAAATTTCTCATTTTTTGGAGTAATCAGAAATTATTGAATTGAAAATCTTACCTGATTCCTTTGGACCAGAGCTGCTTGTTGAGGCGTGTGTCAATCCTGACATCAGGAGTGCCCATCTGCTTCTCAGCAAACTTCCTGATTTCCTTGATTGCCCTGGGGGCGCGTTTCTTGAAGCCTACACCATGTAACCTCTTGTGGAGGTTAACTGTGTACTCGCGGGTCACGACATCATCGATGCGCGGTCCCTTTTTCTCACCAGTCTTTGCTCTGGCCATTTTGCCTACAATAAACAATAAAACATTTTACTTACTTGTCATAATATGACATATGTTTTAAACATTAATAAAGATTAAAGAAAAATTAAAGAATGCACTGTTAACTATGGTTGTCAACAAGCGGCATAACCTCACTAAGCACAAAAAATTTAACAAAAACTGTAAACTAATTTTTATCAAGTATATAAATTGATAATAACATAAAGTCGTTATATATTAGGTAAATAAACGATATGCATTACGAATAGTAAAAATATGAGAGCAATATGTAAACAAGTTAACCTATCACACGTGAGATCGACTAGGAGTCGAACACTACACAAAAAGTAATAAAATAATGACAAAAATACGTTTGCCACGATTTTGGAAATCCGAGGCGATGATTATTTATCGCGCGGTCGTGAAATTATTGCCGATGTTGACGGATTTTGTTACACAAAAATTTCACCATTACCTCTCCGATTAGTGGATTTACACGAAAGAACACTGAGAGGCGCTGTTCAGAAAGTCATCGGCGCGGACAACACAAGCCCCATTTACATGAGCGCGATAAGAAGAACAAGTTTTGGATGAATTCTGCAAATTTTATATATAGTTGCATATAATTTATATGCATTATTATATATCAGATTGAGATTGCATATTAACATTACTTTTACAATCAATTAAATTATTTTTACCATTAACTAAAACTTAAAAAGGCTTTAGTGTCTTTGTTCAAATTTAAAACGAAATTTGTTATTGTAATATTTCTTTTTAATAATACGGTCCAATGTTTTAGTAATTGACTATTATACAACAATATGATGAATGTAATAATTATTTTAAACAATTAAACTTCGAAATAAAGTTTAGACCGTTGTAAACTTGGAATTTTCAAATTTAGTCGATTTGGACTAATAAAATTGAAGTAATTTTTAGGGCTACAACATTTTTGAAAAATTTGGTTGCATTGATTCAAGTTATTTTCTGAAAAAAAGAAATTATGTCCAATATTGGACAAAAATATTGTTCAGCGTTTCACAATAATGATATATTTTGTAAGATATTCCAGCATCTATTCACTAGCAATAGCCGTTGAATTTCATTCAATCCAACAAAAAAAATCGCGAATAAATTACAAAGACATCCTCAAAAACATCCCTAAAAAAATCTCCTCGACTGGTTGTGCGCATATTTCGATCGCATTACTGAACACTTGTCACTTGCATGCGTATCAACGTCATACGCCGCTGCGGTGGTGCTATATATGCGCGAGCGACAGTAAAGTTGCTGCGCCGCTATACGTTTGCTTTGCGTCGTCGCGAGAAAGCTTGTCCTGCGGGGAAGTTAATGGAGTCCGTTTAACCTGCGGGCGATGTTGATCCGGTCGTCGTCGCGTCCGCTCGATTGACCGCAAACACAGTCGTCGTCAAACATTGCAATCAGCCGGTTGCCCAGTTAACCCAGCATTAAACTAATCATTGCCATTCAAGACATTTACCGGGAAATTCTACGACCGTGACGTACGTGGTGTGCGGATGAATGCGTGCGCGCTAATAGCCGCCGCTCTCAACACAAGCCAGACCAGTCGACACACTCGTTAAGAGTATATCGCGTGCGCGTGAACGACGATGCCGGCCAACAAAACGTGGAACCCAGAGCTCTGGAAGACGTGGGAGAAGCAAGGGAAGGCCGAATTGTAAGTGTATTGGGAGACGGTGAATAGTTTTTTTCGTGCGCGTATCATCTTTTTTCGCTATAATAATAGGGGAGAGAGAAAGAGGAGAGAGTCGTCGTGCGTAGATTGTGTGTACACACAGTGTCGCGCGGGCGCGCGCGTTCAATGGGAGTATACAATTTTGCCGAGGTCGCATTTTTCCCGTGTGTAATATCGTGATTACCGTAATGCAGAGATATGCGCGCGCTCACGCACGAGCAATTCGTGTATAAGTATATCCATCCGATGCTTTCTCAAAGCAATGTTTCAATCGTTATTACCAACGGCTAATCTCTCAATTAACGACTGTTCGCAGCCTCAAACAAATCAAGCTCAAACACAAGGAAGGCAAAACTGCAGGTGGGTGATTTCGTTGAGAATTCATGGTGTTTAGGTACCTGCTCCGAATTGGAACGGTGCGATACCATCGAATATGAACGCTTATCGGTTTCTATATTCTTTGGTAACACGATAATGGGAGTTTGCCAGGTTACTCTAACGAGATACTTTGGTTTTTAGAATGGAGACGAGGACTCTACGAACTGATCCTCAATGGGATTCAAGGAGCCGTAAAGAGGGATGGTGTTGTTACGATATTAGGTGAACTTGTGGTAAGCTATGAAAAATAAATGTTTTGTTCATTTGTTTTATGTCAAGATTGGTATTACTGCACAATATTAGTCAATATTATGTAAAGCACAATAGAGTATTGATATGACAATTTCAATGTAACTTATGAATTAGTAATATATCTTTTCTTGTACAAAAAACTGTGCTTAAAACTATTTTAAAATCAGTAGCAATATCAATAATTAATAATTTTACAGACTGTTGATGGAGCAATACCTTCGGCAGTAGTGGATCTTTTTACACTTATTGATGCAGAAGTACAAGGAGAAAACAGAAGTAATTTTTATTATATTGTGAAGGAATCAGAAAAGGTAAACGCTTCTTTAATATAACATTAACATCCATATGATCAATTAGAATATTTATAATTTCACATATTTTCATATCCTTTTTGCTTTGTAGTTTCTTACAGACCGAATATTGAAAGAACGTCTTGATATTGATACACTCCAAGATGTAGGAACTCTAAAAAATTTAAATTTTCAGACAAAATTTATTAAAGTGAAGACAAAGCTTTAGTATGTATAATTTTAATACTTTCATTTATAGTTTATGTCTCTTGTTAACAAATTAAAAAATTTTATTTTTAGCTATAAACAAAAGAAATTCAATCTGTTTAGAGAAGAAAGTGAGGGTTATTCTAAGCTTATTGTAGAACTTAATCAAGAAAGATCAGCATCAGAAGTTGATTCTGTTCTAGAAATAGTCAAATCCCTTATTGGTACAACATCTTTTATTTCATTTCTAATTCATATTAACAATTTTTAACTTTTAGGTAAACATATATACTTTTCATTGATTTCAGGATATTTTAATCTTGACCCTAATAGAGTTCTTGATATACTGCTTGAAACTTTTGAAAATAGACCACAAGATGATGCTGTATTTATACCTCTTATACGTTCATATATGAGTGATCAACAAGTGTTGTGTGAAGTATTAGGATTTAAGTATTGTTGTACAACCAATTCCACACCATTTTCTTTACAAAAAGTCACAGCTTTAATGCTTCAACATGAAGTTATTAGTTTAGATGATATTTTACCTTGGCTCATTCCTGATGACAAAATAATTATTAGGGATTATGACCAAGATATGAAACAAGCTAAGGAGTATGTAAGAAAAATGAGTGTGATCTCAACGAAAGATAAAGAAGAAGAAAAAGAAGAGAAAGAAGCTTTAGTGGTACATAAACAGTTTTTTTTAATTATTTCAGATTTATTTTAAATCTTTTTATGTGTTTGAGAAATTATTTTACTTAACTGGTCTTAATGATACAATTTAGGATAAATATGGAAATAACCAGAAGTTTGGACTTTGCGAAGCACTCTTAGAAGTTGGAGCATGGGATGTGGCTTTAAATTTGATTAGTCGGTTTCCTGATTACTGTCTAACAGATCAAAAACCAATTGCATTAGCACTTTGCAGAATGGTTCATGCTCTTATAGAGCCAGTTTACCGAAAGTAAGTGCTAAAAAAAATTATGTTAATTATTTCATTTCAATCATATGAATTTAAATATTATTTTTATTTTATTTTAGGTATTGCATAATATCTCCTAAATTGCCAGGAAGAAAAGTTCCACCCTTAAAAAGCCCACTTGCACCAAAAGAATTAAATCGTCTTGAAGACATCCATGACCATTTATTACCTATGTTAATACCATTAGGTCCTAACTTACATCATGATCCTGTTCTAATGTATAAAATAATGCGACTGTGCCATGCTGCAATAAAGCAGTGTTCCCTGGATTCCAACAAATTGCCTATTAGCAAAGATTCTGTACTTTACTGTGATGTTCTAACAATTCTTGATGCTGCTCTTCTTCCATCACTTTCCTTTATGGACTGTAATTGTTGTGTAGCTGAAGAAATTTGGAATATTCTTAAATGTTATCCATATCAAAATCGCTATGCTCTTTATGCAAGATGGAAAAATGACACACCACTACAGCATGCTGCTTTACTGAAAAAGCGTGCTGATGCTCAAAAGAAAATAAAAAATGTCGTCAAAAGAGTGAGTAAGGAAACTATTAAACCAGTTGGGAGATCGATTGGCAAACTAACACATTCATCTCCGGGCATTCTATTTGACTATGTTATTGTACAAATTCAGCTTTATGACAACTTGATAGGTAAGAACCTTATAGGTTTTTCTATATTTAACAAAATTTGAATTGAAAATCTGAAGTTGCTAATAAAATGTTTATATATATTTAAATTATTTTTGTATAATGTCACTGTTTATTATTATTAGGTCCAGTTGTTGATTCACTTAAGTATCTCACAAATGTATCGTATGATGTCCTTGGATATTGTTTAATAGAAGCTTTAGCTGGAGCTGAAAGAAATCGATTCAAACATGATGGAACAAGTATATCTCTTTGGCTTCAATCATTGGCTTCTTTTTGTGGAGCTATATTTAAGAAATACAACATTGAATTGGCAGGATTGTTACAATATGTAGCTAATATGCTAAAAGCACAGAAAAGGTATGTAGTTAGTTCCAACACTGTTTACATGGCAATAGAAAACGTCCTTAATAATAAAAGAGAATTCTTGAAAGTTTCATCTAACTCTTATATCTATCATATCAATGTTCTTATGGAAAAAGTTTATAGAATTACTTGAATCAAATGTTTGCGTAAATAATTATCAACTTAAGACCTAATTAAATTGAAAGCAATGAATAAAATTCTTTATGCGAGCGTTTTAATGCCTTATCGAAAATTGCAGATCAACGATCTGAATCCAAGACAGTTCGAGCCATGCGTTCGGGCAGTCATCGATTCTTACATATGTCCTTGCGTTCTAAGTAGTGTTCCGATATTAGCCGAAGACTGACTTGACATTCTATAATTATGATTTTGGACAAGTTCAATTTAACGTGACGTGTTTTTGAACAGTGCAATGGTAAAATAAATATTTCTGACAATGTGTTTAAAAAGCTAAAGTGTGCGTGTGCGAGAAGAATCAGCCAAACATGTTGCCGATATCCTATTTCTGTGTATACTAACAGAAAATCCCGTTTACAAAATTCCATTCACGATCACCAATTAACTTCAACAGTTTTGGGATTCTACTTTTAAAATCAAGACTTGAAGTTCTGAAAGCATTGTTTTAAGTTTTATTACATTTTTATCTATAAGCTATACTTGGGCACGGGATCATCATCAAAAATATCGTAAAATATCGCAATAATTATTTACATATTTAATCACGGTCACAAAAAATAAATGTACAATTTTTGAAGTTCCCAATCTCATCAAAAAACTTTGTGTTAAAGGTGAGATATTGATCGTTTGTCTAAAACACTTTCTTAATATTTCATGAGCAATACTTACTTTTTATTTCTTGTATTTTCAGAATTACAATCTTTAAATTGGGTATTGGGATATTAATTTATATTATAATAAGAATCGGGGAAAAATATAGTAATTGTTGGCTATAAAAGGACTTCGAAAGGACGTGGAAAGACTGCATAGACGATACGCGTGCGAGTTTTCGTCAATGGAGGGAACGCAATATTATTCGGCCCGTCGACGAGAATAAGAGACGATTAATTAGGCATTTATTTGAGTTTGTGAATTTTACGAATATTTACAATTTATTTACTACGAGCTTTATTGATTCTCTTGTATGTTAAGAATGAATTATATCGGTTAATTAAAAAATATTAAATATTTTATCTTTTTCATTCATATTGCAATACCATTTTACACAATATTCGCGAAATAATTAAAAAGTAAAATGATAGAAAATAAGACATTTACACTGCAAAGTTTTAATCAACGCATTCGCAATTAAATATATTAACAAAAATGAATTAAAATATTCAAGGCCATTCAATAATATCTTTTTTTATTGCCTAATTATTTTTAAGTTTATTTCTCTTTCAGTCTGGATCTTTTAATTTTAAAAGAAATTGTTCAAAAAATGGCTGGTATTGAGGCCGCTGAAGAGTTGACTTCAGATCAGCTAGATGCCATGGCTGGTGGTGATCTTTTACGGATTGAGGTATTACAAATAGAATTATAATAATCAAGATATTTTATTTACTTCATATGTCTGATGATTATTTTTAAAATATAATTTTTATTACTTTAAGGCTGGCTACTTTAGTCAAGTTAGAAATACCAAAAAATCATCTCAGCGATTAAAAGAAGCTCTAGCAGAGCATGATTTAGCCGTTGCACTTTGTCTACTAATGGCACAGCAAAAACATTGCGTCGTTTATCGCGAAACCGAGCAATCTCATCTTAAACTCGTAGGTAAGAAATGTTGACAAATTTCTTAAAAATTTGAACTTTTTTACAGTCTACTTTTTCCTTGTATTTTAAATTTATATGAAACTATTTTAATTCTCACAGGAAAACTATATGATCAATGTCATGATGCATTGGTACAATTTGGCACTTTCTTGGGGTCTACAATGACTGTTGATGAATATGTTGAAAGGTTACCATCTATTCATTCCATGCTGCAAGACTATCATATTCATTCAGATGTAGCATTTTTCCTTGCAAGACCAATGTTTGCTCACGCAATAAATGTAAGTGGCATTTTCTTATTTTAATTTATTGAAATTTCATCAATATTAGAACCATTATGACTATATTAAGCATTTTATTTATTACACAAAAGTCACAAAAATGTATCATTCTAATTTATTTATAGATTAAATATGACAGCCTTCGTAAAGCAGATCCAAATTACAAAAAAATGTCTTCAACAACGAAACAGGCTAAATATGCAGAAGCTGCACAAGCAGTAATGGCTCCAGTAGCTCAATCTGTACGACCTTTGCATCCCCAAAAAGTTTGGGAAGACATTTCACCACAATTTTTGGTAACATTTTGGTCATTATCAATGTACGATCTATATGTACCTGCGGATAGCTATCAACGTGAAATTAACAAATTGAAACAACTAGCTGCACAAGCTGCTGATTCCAAAGATTTGGTAATAGTTTAAAAAATTAGTTATTTACTATTTCTTTTATTCATAACCCAAACTACATTTCTGTTTATGATTTATGTATAGACTGCTAGCAAGGGGAAGAAAGAACAAGAGAGGTATACAACATTAATTGAAAAATTGCAAGACGAAAAGAAAAAACAAGAAGAACATGTTGAAAAAGTTCACGCTTATCTAAGACAAGAAAAAGATTCTTGGTTTTTGTCAAGAAGTGCAAAGTCTGCCAAGAACGAAACGATAACACAATTCCTACAGCTGTGTCTGTTCCCTCGCTGCACATTCACAACAGTGGATGCAATGTATTGCGCCAAATTTGTACATACTATTCATTCTTTGAAGACTGCGAATTTTTCGACGCTTCTTTGCTATGACAGAGTGAGTTTTAGAAAATTTTAACTTTGGAAGTTAACGTCGTTAATTTGTTAATATTTATAAATTTATATTTTTTGTTTTTAGCTCTTTTGTGATATAACATACTCAGTAACATCATGTACAGAAAATGAAGCACACCGTTATGGCAGATTTCTGTGTGCTATGCTTCAAACTGTGATGAGATGGCACTCTGAAAAAGCTATATTCGATAAGGTAATAACATTTTACAGACTAACACTTTGTCCTTGCTTTTGCTCTATATCATGTATTTACTTTGATTTCAGGAATGCAGTAACTATCCAGGCTTTGTAACTAAATTCCGTGTTAGTAATCAGTTTTCTGAGGCGAATGATATGGTTGGATTCGAAAATTACAGACATGTTTGTCATAAATGGCATTACAAAATTACAAAAGTAAATAATGCTCGTTATTTTATATTTCTGCTTAGTTAAAACATATTTTAATTTTACTAATAATGTTTCAGGCAATAGTTGTTTGTTTGGATTCAAAGGATTATGTACAAATCAGGAATTCACTCATCATATTAATCAAAATTTTACCTCATTTCCCCGTTCTGGCAAAACTTTCACAGATACTTGAACGAAAAGTAGAAAAAGTTCGTGACGAGGAACGTAATAAAAGACAAGATCTCCACGTTCTAGCTACATCTTATTGTGGTCAATTAAAGGCAAGAGCGCCTCACATGATACGTGAATCTGATTTCCATCACGTAGGCGACAAGGCAGCAAAGGCAGCTGAGACAGCAGGATCAGAAGTTAGTTCTGACAAAGTAAGTAATGGTATGACAACCAAAGAAGTTAACAACGGTGATTCTCGGGCAGATAAAGACACAAAAGACCGTGAGAAACGCACTACCGGTTCCAGTCAAGCTTATCAGTAAGTACAAATTACACCATTCAAGGTTTTTATTTAAAAATACTTTTTAATGACCAAAAATCTTTGCAGTGATAGTTCTGACAAAAACAGGAAGAGAGATGAGAGCAGGGAGGCTTCAGAATCAAGGGAAAAATATTCCAAAAAAGATGACTATAAGGATGAAGAAACATCAGAGAAAAAAGATCAGAGAAAATATTACAAAGTAAATACTCTTTCATTTTCTTATTTTTATTATATTGCTACTTAAAACGAGTACTAATATTTTGATAATTTACTAGGACGATCATTACTATAGTGGAACGACAGATAACTTTGATCGAGATCTTTCAAGTGTTTCTAACAGTAGTACAAGCTCTGGTCCTGTAGCAGATGGTCCTGACAGAGGTATAAATCTAATATTTTTTGAATACTTATAATTAAAAATTATGTTGATTTTGAGATATTCACAAAAATGATTCATTAATTTCAGAAATAAAACGAAGGAAAGTGGAGACCACTCCAAAGGTTTGTACCATTTTTTATATTTTCATCTTAAAATTTTATTTTTTGAGAAAACGAAAAAAAAAATAGTGTAAAGTCATACATCCGAGATTCGAGCAATAGTTTTTGTCTAGTAGATGTCAAGTCATACTTGACTTCTATAACAAAATAATTATTTGAGTTAAGAAACGCATGCCACATTGAAATAAAATTAATAATTACATTTATTTAGGAAACGAGACGGACAGAAGTAACTACAGAGAAGAAAGAACGTTCTTCTGCCAAAGCTAAGATGCGTGAGGAGCAGAAAGAACTACGCAGGGAAAAAAAATTAGGAAGGAAAAGGGTAAACTCTAAATTATTTTTAAAAATGTACAAAATTTATATATTTTAGCCATAACTGTATTTTTATTATAATATATTGCAGGACCGAGCCGATGAATTAGTAATTCCAGCTGAACAAAAGCGAAGAAAAGACGATGACCGGGGTTCGTGATTCAAGATTTATTGTTTATTTTTTTATTTTTGCAAAATGAAATGTTAAATACTTTTGTTTTATTTGCTATTATTATTATTATACATCGAAAGTATTTAGAAATTTAATTAATTTAATTTCGAGTTTATGAGTTTTACTAAATATACGAGAATTTTTAAGATTGTTTGTAAAATTCCTTCCTTTCAGCAAAGGGAACCCATCAAAATGGAGACATGCCTGAACACAGAGATAAACATCACTATAGCAAGGTTCGTATAAAGAAAGACAAGCTTTGAACAGATGTACTGTTTTTCATTTGAACTGCTTTCTCATGCTACCCTACATTTATTTCCCATTATCCTTTTAAAAGATTTGTGAAAATCAGATTTCGATTATTTCGCATGAATACCATTCTTCGCTCAAATGCATAATAGCAGACATTGAGATTGGTTTGTTTATCACTAGAGTTATTGATATTTTTTATAATGCACTGGGCCAACTCATCCAAGTATTTCATAATCACGCAAGTGCAAATCAGTTTCTCATGCTTAAAAATACAGTCTTATTTAAAGGAAACATTATAATTGAAATTGAATTTAAATGTAATTTGTTTAACTATTTTTTTATAACTTAACATTTTATTCAAAATTATGTAAATTAAGATTTTAATAAATACTGAATATTACTTAGTTTTTGTTGTCTATCGAAAATATCAAACTTAACTTTTTTTATCAACGGCATGAGTCACTTGGCAAGTCTTATCACAGTTTTCTTTTTCACTTTGTGACGAACAAAACTAAACATTGCTGTCCCAATAATATTTCTAACAAAGTCTTGCTTGGCTCTTTAGTTCTCAAAAACGTCCGCCTCCAGTGCATTGAAAAGACGCAACGGGAGACAATGACGAGAAAGAATCTAGGTGATACTTTTATTTGCTCCAATAGCCGAGATTGCGTTTAAAAAAAAAATAAAGCGACTTGCTTAGGTAGCCGCTTCGCTATGTACCTGTGTGCATCGACAAAAAAAACTACAACAAATGCTCTGTGTATTTTCAGGAAAAGTCGCCGTATGCGAAGGAGCGAGTACATGAACGGGAGGGCCGCGAAACACGTGACAAACAATATCCTTTAATATTTTCTTGAACGTGTATCATGCTCTCACTTTTTGGGTTTTGTTAATTTTCTTTATTTGGCCTCGCCCTTTTTTGTTTTGTTTTTTTTTCGGAATTTATGTTTATATTTTATTTTTTATTTTAAAATTTTTGACATTTTGTTTTGATCCATATCAATTTGACTAATAAGGATTTGATAGCGAATTACAGCCAAGTCTCTGTCAAATCGAGAGGTCAAAAAATAGATTTTCTTGAAACTCTCAGAAAATGTTCTGCAACCCATTCTGGATATCCCTGAATTTTTAAAAATTTTTTTGACCCATAGTTTTGAAGTTATAAGAAGTAAAAAACTGAATTTTGATGATTTTTTGCATTTTTGACCGATTTTCATTAATTTATAACTCCTCAGGGAAACAGTTTTCGCGATAGACACAAGAATAGTTTTTTTTTTTGTAGAATACCCTTAGCTTTTCAATAAAAATACTTTTAACGCCGTACGTTTGTGCTTTCTCTTACATATATGCAAATAAAACATATAAATTAAAAAACTCAAAAGTCCGATCAGGACTTTCTCTACCAAAAAATTCATGGATATACCTTTTGATTGTCCAAAAATGTCCGTATAAATCCTGTAATGATTAACGATCGTTTTTAGATCTAAAAAAAATTCATTCGTGTCATAATTTTTAAAAAAAGTAGTACACAGGTCTGAAAAAAATATTGTTAAATTCTACGAAAAATTACAAAAAAAAAGTCTATGTAAGATATTTCGAAATTTTGCTTCGTTTTTGAGCTATTAAATTAAAGGATTAAATCAATGTTAAAGGATTTTTTAATTTATGTTTCATTTGCATATATATAAGTGAAAGCATGAACGTACGGCGTTAAAAGTATTTTTATTGAAAAGCTAAGGGTATTCTACAAAAAAAAACTATTCTTGTGTCTATCGCGAAAACTGTTTCCCTGAGGAGTTATAAATTAATGAAAATCGGTCAAAAATGCAAAAAATCATCAAAATTCAGTTTTTTACTTCTTATAACTTCAAAACTATGGGTCAAAAAAATTTTTTAAAATTCAGGGATATCCAGAATGGGTTGCAGAACATTTTTTGAGAGCTTCTTGTTTTGAGAAAATCTTGTTTTTTACCTCTCGATTTGAGAGTATTGTCCATACACAATTTTTTTATATTTTTAAAAATAATTTAAATCCTTTTATATTTCAACTATTAAAATTTTCCACATTATATTAATCATTCATAAAATTCATTCTTGGATTTTTTTTTTTAAATTTTTTTCTGTTTTCGAAATGTGGCTTCATATTCTGTTCACTACAATCATAATTAAATAAAACATTTTTCTTAACTGAGTATTACTAGGAGAAGTTCTGATCCAAAACGAAGATGATGTAAAGCAGCGGATGGAATTTGACTTACATTTTATATTGCTACGTTTGAATGTTGTATGTAATTAAATTAGAATTCAACAAGTAATAAAGATAAAAATAGTGATTAAATTGTATATTACGTTTACGCCCAATTTTATATAATAAAAAAATATTTCAAACTATTTTTTTTCCATAGATTTTTCTTTTATTTGTACTTTACACAGTCTTATGCGTCTAAATGACAAAAAATAATTATGCACATTCATTATTTCAAATAAATACTGTACAATCATTGTGATGAATTCGTAATAAAGTTAAAATAATACTGGTCAGCTTTCATGCTTTCTTCTTCCAAACGACGAAGCCGCATTCTGGCGTCCTGCAGAATATCTTCTGTTGAACTACTTTCGCTAATTACAGTATTGGTATTTACAACTTTAATGATTGATGAAGGCACGTCAGCGTTGCGTGTATGCTGTAACTGCGTCTCTTCTAATTTTCGTAATAAATATACAACTCTAGTTGTCAGCTGGTCTATCCTCGATTGTTGCTCTTGCACTAAACCATGCAAGTCTTGTTTTTCTTGAGTCAAGAGATTCCTCTCATTTCGAGCTAATACGAAACTTTCAAAATCGGTTTGTACTTCAACATTTTTCACGCTAAAATTACAACTTCGCTCAGTTTGAGGAATTTCTCGTTTTACTTTTGAAAGTTCATCTTGCAATTTTTTCAAATCACCTTCAAATTGTCGATAACTATCGCGTTCTTTCTCTAATCTGAAAAAAATTTACGTGTGTAAATGCTTAATAATTTATCATAGTAAAGCTGCAAAGTAAATAATTTTTAAGA
>JAWWEQ010000030.1:0-30921 GCA_035583055.1 Torymus tubicola
CCTTTCTCGAAATTCCCTTTCCTCTTCAGAAGTACGTCTAATTCTAGGTCTACCACAACGACGATTTTCATTAATTATTTGATCTACATTTTCAAGTTCCATTTTTTACTATTATTTAAATCACTGTAATGACTTGTCAATCGAAATAATAATAAATAATAAACCACACTAACTATGAAAAATGAATCAGAAATGTGATCATAATTTTATAAATTTTTTGAAATCAAAATAAATGGTTAATATCAATAATAAATAAATAAATAAATAAAATAATTAAATGTTTTACATTCAACAATAACAGCCAAATGTAAAAAATAACAATCAATTTTTATATATTCAATCAAATGGTATATATTCAATGTTAAACATTCAATGATAAACATTCAATGGCAAAGGTTCAATGGTAATATTCAATGGTGAATGTTCAATGGTAGATGTTCAATAGTAAATGTTCAATCGTAAATGTTCAATGGTAAATGTTCAATGGTAAATGTTCAATCGTAAATGTTCAATGATAAATGTTCAATGGTAAATATTCAATGGCAAATATTCAATAGTAAAGATTCAAGACTAAATTTTCAATGGTAAATATTCAATAATTAATGGTCAATATTCAGTAATTGATGGTCAATATTCAATAATTAGTAGTCAATCTTCAGTAACTCGATGTTTTAAACGTTCAAACAAATTAAGTATACACCTATAAGATGTATACTTTCTTACACCTGAAAAACCTAATTCGTATTGTTAGTAACATTATAATTGTAAATATTAATCAATCTTATGTTCATATTATATATTACAGCATCTAAAATCGAGTTTATTTAAATTTCCCCCTCCCCTCTCACTCTCTCTCTCTCACTCACTCCTTAGTAATATACATATATCTGTCTTTCTTTATTTTTCGCATTCCCAAAATTTTAACGTCCATGGATATTAATATAGGAGGGGATTTTAATTTCATATTTTTTAAGTATTTTCTTAAAAGCTTTCATTTTTAATTATAGTAAGTGTTGTGTTGTATATATATTTAGTATAAAATATACTACATATATATAAAAATAGTTTTAGATAGTTATGGAAAGAAAGAAAAATCAAGACATAGTACTTGTTAGCCCGGGCCAAAAATATCAATGGGGAAGAACTCCAAAAAGGAAAAAGGAGTTTTATGGAAATAATGGAACCACCGCCAAAAGTGCTCAAAAGCTCCTCTAGTAGAAAAGAGGTTGAAATTGAAACAAGTGCAATGTAACGGATAACTAGCTCCCGGCTAGCGTGCAATTATCCGCATAAATAAATGAATATAAATAACTCGAGAACGGGGCAGATTAAACGAATAAAATGCGACAAGTAAAATAATTAAGATTTATTAGGTAAAGAACGACAACTCTTTGCAATACAAATCGCGACTAATGCGCGAGCGCGGGGAAACTGCGGAGCTACGCTGAGCGACCGTTTAGAGAGAGAGAGAGAGTCGAAAATGCACTTACAGAAGCTAGTCGCTCTCGGCCCGAAGTTCTGCGGGAATCGCTCGTCGGCCGCTACAATAGCGGAGATCGCTGGCCCCGGGCGTAGCGGGATCGCACGATGCACGCTGAGTACACTCACACCGTGGCGCGCGCACAACAATACTTCCGTGCACACTTTAGCGGTAATCGCGACAAAACACACGCGGGTACAATATAAAGAGATCGGGTGTGCACAAGGGCTTCCTTTACACGGTCAAGGCCAGATCTGAACTGCCTCGGTACGTGCGGGCTCTCGAGACTGTCTCCCCTCTCTCTCTCTTTCTCTCTCTTTTTGTCTCTATCTCGCTCCGGCTTCCTCTCCCTCTCCGCACGTGTAACAGCTTGTAAACATTAATACAAGTAATACATATTAGACATGAATACAGGCGACGGAAGAGAGAGTTTGACGGAGAATTACTCGTCCGTCGTATGCCCCTCCCCCAGACGCTGGCTGCCGGTGAGCGTGCCAGCTCGACTCAGCTCTCCCTCTTTAGTCGACATGCAAGAACCCGATTTCGTTACTAAAAGGGAGAAAAGCAGTTGATAATCAAGGATAAGGCAACTCAACAACGGGGGAGAAGGAAATTAGTCGCTGAGAAATAACTCATAGGCAATGTATCGAAAAAGTATTTTATTTTTTCGGTGACCATCGACCCAGGGTACATAGCGATTTCGCAATTATTCCGCACGTGACGGATCTAACGTAATCGCGGTCGACATCTTCTAGCGTCTTCGCTGAGCCCTCTTGGCGATGATAGCGAGGTGTTCTCGGCGGTTGGGGCACTCCCGGTCTCGTTCTACACGTCGCGGCCGCAAACTAGGCACCAAGTCCGGCAGGCAAGACAGCGAGTGGCTTCTCCTCTTGGGCCGCCTCGACGTTCGGTCGCCTTCCTCCATCGCGTTGACGCAGCACTCGCTGGACTTCAGCGGCTACTTCGCGCTGGATCGCATCCAGTTGGATGCGGAGCGATTCTTCTGCACGAGCGTCGGCGTGAGCTGCCGCCAACCGCTCGTGTTCGGCGCGGTACGCTTCTAGCGCAGTGCGCTCGTCGGCTACCTTTCTGCGGCAGTCGCCCGTGAGGTAACCAGCCTCATGTGGATAGTCGACCTTGAAAGCGTCGAATGCATCCATGGCCACTAACATCCGAGCGCGGGCTCGGATCCACTCTGCTCGTGCCGCTCTGAGTACGTCCCGAATTGGGACCCTCGCCTCCTCGGCGGTTGGTGGCCGCTCGAGTGAGG
The DNA here is from genome assembly GCA_035583055.1 of Torymus tubicola. Taxonomy (NCBI): domain Eukaryota; kingdom Metazoa; phylum Arthropoda; class Insecta; order Hymenoptera; family Torymidae; genus Torymus; species Torymus tubicola. Next base: position 2,751 of record JAWWEQ010000030.1, read on the forward strand.
GCACCGGGGCAGGCTCGTCCGGTCAGATGAGGGGCCGGCGACCGGCTCAAGCGGACACCGCAGTTCCGGGAGCGCGTCCGCTGGAGCGGACTCTTGCGGAGGCGTTGGCGGTCCGAGGGGCCACGAAGCGGCTCCCTCCTCTCCTTCTTCCTCCGGTTGCGCGGCGATGGTGTCGCTGAGAATGCCTCCCAAGCTCACCTGGCGCAAAAGCTTCTGCGCGAGCTGTTGAATGGCTTCTGGCGGTATTCCGCTCATCTCGGCCACGTCTGAAATCAGAGGGAGTGATGCGTTACTCACGTAGGGCAGGATAACGTCTAAAGGTTAGTGGTTAGTGCGTTGGGGAGATATGCACTAAGGCGAGTGGACATCCGCGATTTTCTTCGCGCCGATTGGTTGCCCACGACGTCTCCGTGGAGGCGTAGGAGCGTCGCTAGTACTCGGCTGCGTCGGTCGCTCGTCAGCGACGTTCGCGTCCAGCGTTCGCCTGCGCGTAGGCCTGCCAACTGCCTGCATAGTACGCTTCACCACCCAACGCTACGCGTTCGCCTTCAGGGTCCATCGGTCCCTCATAGAAAGGCTTAAGGTCCTCACACGTAAGTCAGACAGTTGCGCACGAAGTTTGCGACCTCTTTGCGCATGGGCGGCCAATAATAATATAGCGATAAACGCGCAAGCGTCTTCGCACGGCCTAAGTGTCCAGCTGTTGGCTCCGAGTGGCTTTCTAATAACGCTCTCTCGAGCTTTTCTGCTAGCAGAACTAACTTCCAGCCGTCCTCGTCCTCCATTAAATCCTCAAGCTTAAGATTTGGACGATAACTATATAGACGCCCCTGCACAATTTTTCACTGCGGGTAATCCGTGGGGTTTTCGCCAACCATAGCGAATATTCGCTTGTACTAAGCGTTACTTGTGTCCTCTGTAGCGTCAATTGTGGCTAGTACGGGCATGTCTTCGTCCTCGAACATGCGGGAGAGCGCGTCAGGAACATGGTTCAGCGAACCCTTGCGATGTTCAACATCGTAATCATAGGCTTGCATTTCAAGGGCCCAACACGCTAAGCGTCCAGTAGGATTATGCAATTTACACAGCCATTTCAAACTGCTGCGATCGGTTATCACTTTAAAATCATAGCCTTCGACGTAGACACGGAACTTGCGAATAGCCCACAATACTGCGAGGCATTCGTGTGGCGTCACGGAGTAATTCCGTTCCGCCGCTATCATGGTACGGCTTGCGAAGCATAATACTCGCTCTTCACCGTCAATTTTTTGCTTGAGTATCGCTCCCAGGACAGTATCAATCGTGTCGGTTTTAATCACGAACTGGTATTCAAACGACGGCCGGTGTAATACCAGTGCTGACGCGATTAGCGCTTTAATTTGCGCTAAAGCCGACTGCTCCGCTGCACCCCACTCGTAAGCAACACCGTGCTTGGTTAAGCGAGTAAGCGGCTCTGCGATAGTCGCGAAGTCGGGCAAGAACTTGCGGTACCACGGCGCCATGCCCAGGACTCTTCTCAATTGTTTCACATTCTTCGGCGCCGGGTACCCCAAGATAGGCGCGATCTTGTCGGGGTCAGGCTTAAAGCCGTCTCGGTTAACTAATACTCCGAGAAACTTGACCTCGCTGCGACAGAATTCGCTTTTCTCACGGTTAATTGTGAGGCCTGCGTCTTTAATGCGCGGTAGCACGTGCTTCAGCCACTTGAGATGTTCCTCAAATGTTTCCGTGACAATAATAATATCATCAAGGTACGAAAACGCATGAGGCTCCATATCCGGACCAATAATACGGTCAGAGAGCTCTTGGAGAGTGGCTGGCCTACCTACGACACCGTATGGCATTCGAGTAAACTCGAAGAGGCCCATTCCTGGAACAGTGAAAGCGGTGAGAGCTTATGCTGCTTTTTGCGTCCTTTTACATATTCGATTTTCCTTTTCTCTGGTACAATCTTGAACAAGTGGTGTTTTTTCTTTCATTTTTCAGCTGTAGCTTCTCTATAAACATTGTTACGTATTGATGTAACACAATACTACTGACATGAAAATCCTTGCGTATAAAATCTCTAATACTTTTCAATGACTGGTTACTATACATAGAAGCTGCGAGGAAGCAATAATAAACACAGTAGATGAGATAAGTATCAAAAACTGTTTGCAAATTTTAATGTCAATTATCTCAGAATTAATTTTTTGATAATTTTCGGCTAGTGTAGCACCGCACTGGAATGCTTCAACCATTTCAATCAAAATTGGACCTCCAATTAATTAGTACATATGAAAATATGTAAAAACATTAGAAAAATTATTAAAAAATTTTAGATATTATGTATATTAAGTGGAAATTCAACTATTTAATATTTGTTTCACTTAATTTGTGTAAATATATATAAACAAGATGCTCCTTACTTTCTGATTTATTTGGTAAAAGTGTTCCAGACTAACGCTACGTGCCCTCGGGTGTTAAACAAAAATTAATGCTTCAAACCAGTGGTTATTACAGACTTATAAATCAAAATATAGGAGCCCTAGAGGTGATAAAACGTTGTTTTTTACGTATACTTTTGAGGTATAAAGTTATTTTCCTATATAGATTTAAAAAAGAAATTACCTGATTTATTATATCAAATTGTCTTTTTTCAGCGTTTAACCAAGCTTGTCCCCTTGAATTATTCACAATTTTATCGAAAATAACTCTACGATCGCCAAAACATCTTTCCAAAGTAGACATAATTTCTCGTACGGTACTTCCCAATGCAAATAAAGTATTTATAGCATCAAGTGCTTTGTTGACAGATCAAATGCTCGTTTAAAACGCATCCAGTGTAATGGATTGACCGAGAATTCAGGCAGTTTTTTTAGTTGATGTCATGCAGTTACAGTAACGGGGATTTTCACTTACAGATCTACTTCGAACCACGAGAAAAGTATTTTCTGATACACGTGAAAGTTTATCAAAAGGATTGGCTGTGTTTAAAGGAGCATTAGATCGTACATTATTAGCCCAGTCGGTTGCTTGTGACGCAAGTATATAATTGCCGTTGCCGCATATGCACGCTTACGCAATATCGATGTAAGTACGAGTCTGTATGTCTGTGTACAAAGCGACAAAGACGAGAGCGCCCTCTTCGGGCAGCGTGCCCCAGCACGCATTCCTTGTGCGACCGTGGTCCTGTGAACACGTACCTACAGTAGCTGAATAAAGATATACACACTATATTTGTTGGCGTATAGTTATTTCCCTTCTCCTATCACCTACGTGCCTATCCTCAATAAATAGCAATTGACGACGAGGATGGGATTAACAGAAAAGTACTCAAGCGAATAGTGCTTGAGGGAAAAGCATCGTAAGCCATCAGATGCAGAGGACGAACTTCATCGGGAAAGAATCACCACGAGGAGAACATTACTCGCGAACGAGAAGCAATTCATACACCGACGACAGGCAGTAAAACCTAGAGATAATCTACAGAAATACGGCGTGACTAGCCGGAAGAGGAATCCGACTAATGCAAAGCAAGCCGATGGGCAAGAACGACAACGGACAAGGTATTGAGGAGAAGAGTAAAAGCTCCGAAATTCAACTGTCGCTGAACCAAGCACAGCACCTAACAAAGGCCGAAATTATTTTAGAGTCGAAAAAAAGTGGTTTCGCGGTAGAAGAAAGTACCATACGAGATCAGTTACGTAAGCAACTCATGAGAATTGTTCGCGCAGTACTTCAGGGCACCCAGGCTGCGAACGAGGCGGACTCAAAACAATATACGAGTCAAGGGCAGGGAAGCTCAAAAGAAGATATTCCAGAAAGCATAAGCCCCGCGAATTCAAATCGCGAGCAAGTAACCGCCGACGCAGACTCAGTTCAAGACGACGATAGTAGTGACGAAGGCAACATGGCCGACACGACGAACATTCTATTTCGCTTAAAGTCTGACGATTGGGACGCTTTCTTAGAGAGTATTAATCTTTACTTTACAGTAAAAAGGATTGAAGACGACAGAAAAGTGGCTACACTGTTCACCCATCTAGATGAAGACGCATATCTTCTGTTGCGAAATCTTTGCACGCCAACCAAACCAAGTGAAAAAACTCTTGAACAACTTAAAAAAGTAATGTCAGACCATCTCAGTCCCGCACCATCGGAGATAATTGAGAGTTACAAGTTTAATAGAACCAAGTAAGGAGCGCACGAGTCAGTCGCGGATTTCGCCGCCCGATTACGAAGAATGTCCCTGCATTGACACTTTGCAGATTTAGACATAGCCTTGCGTGACCAACTCGTATGCCGCATTCATGACGAGACAACCAGAGTAAAGCTGTTCAAATTAACCAACCTAACGTTTGACAAGGCACTCACTGAGGCGGTGTCACGAGGGAGAGAGAGAGAGAGAGAAAGAGCAACGAAGAATGCTGTAGGAGCCGTCAAAATGTTGGCCAACATGGGCCACGATGAGGAAGTTTACGCCATGAGCCACGAACAGCAACCCAGTAAGCCGACCCCACATTTCGTCTCCACGGTGCCGGCAAGGAAGGGATCGATCGAGCGTACCAGTACAAGCGAGGGGCGAAACTGCTACTGCTGTGGCATTCCGGGGACGTGCGTAAAGTGTGCAAGTACCAGGCATCGAAATGCAACTTTTGCCAGAAGAAGGGACATCTAGAGCGGGCGTGTCTTGCAAAGAAGAAATACGAATCCAAATTCATGGAGGAGGTAGAGTCAGACAATAGCGACACAGCAGGCGACCACGTGTTCGAGTTCTTCTCACTACGTGAAGGTAACATCGAGATTCAGACTACAGAAAATAAGTGTACCGGTAGCAATAATGTAACGGTCGCTCCTATGTTTAAAATGTTAAAATAAACGGTAAAATACTCGCGATGGAAGTAGATTCGGGATCATTCTATACTGTCATATCCGAAAAAATTAAAAATAAAATTTTAGGTCATTGGAAAATAGTTAAATGTTACACAAACTGGATATGAACAGAATATAATGAGACGAATCGGGCAGCTAAGAAATCTGAAGATAGGTCTGAACAACACAGAGAAAAATCTAAGCTGTCTAGTACTTAAAGGTAAAGGTCCACCACTTATCGGTAGACAGTGATTAGCTGAATTTGGATTATGGCCGCTGCCATTAGTGGACGGTAGCGTAGAATATAAGCACAATTGTGCTGTGTGAAAGTTTAACGTAAGTAAGAGACAAAATACTTAGAAAATGTAATATGCTTTTCAGCGACATGGGGATGTCGCTGAAAATAATGTCGCTGGACTGTATAATAAGAGAAAAATTCATTTACATTTAAAAGAATACTCAAAGCCCGTCGCCCTGGCAGTCTGCCACGTACCATAGGCGCTTAAAAACAAAATAAAAGCGAACTAAGTTGATTGTTGGGTTTAGGTCAATTAATAAAAGTCGAGATTGGCGTAGAGACCGTAAACGAGAACGGACGTGTTAGTAAATAGCACAGCGACGCAAAGATTAAGTGATACAGTGTCGTAATCCAAGCATATATAACTAACAGTAAACGTTATACAAGTGTTTTCTTAAATGCAGCCCCCTGATGGAGGGGGGCCTCCTCTTGACCCGGGCGGCCTCAGATCTGGTCTACATATCGAAAAAACATCAAGGAATAGCACTTGCAACGAATTCTAAAAACAGTCGAGGACAAGCTTCTCAAACGATGAACTATGCAAATGTCACAAAAAGCAATGTCTTCCCCAAAAGAGAACAAAGGATAATACTAAGAGCGATAAATGGTATACCGATAAAAGAGTACGTAAGTGAACTACTAAAAGTAACCACAAAAGAATCCCTCCGCTTCATATCCAGAATTTCGAATGACAGAGCCTGTGTATATCTTTCAACCAAGGAAATAGCTAATGATTTAATAGAAAACAAACAAAAAATAGTATTAGGCGCAGAATAAATTGCAACTCAACCTCTTGCTATGCGGGCAAAAAGAATCATTCTTTCTAACGTCTGTCCGGAAATTCCTCAAGCGCTGATAGAGGATAAGTTAAAATCTCATGGAGTAAGACTTGTATCATGGCAATTTGCCATGAATGCCAAGAATGATTCTTTTTGCCCGCATTGCCATGATACAAGAAAAGCAAATAGCTGACACTGCTGTCAGACTTTAGTATAATAAAAAAGCCTATATTAAGCGATACTTCCTTAGGAGGCTTGAACAGTACACAAAAAGTGTATTTACAATGTTCAGAACCCCTGAAGCGAAGCCCGCTGTCCTGGAGGATTTTATACGCACATTAAAATTCTTCCGGTGACTCGACTTATACGCGACCGCGCACATACATACTCAACAGGGGAAAGGAGGAGAAACAGAGGGATCACTACAAAGTCTGCCACTTACAATTAGGCTACGGTGTTCCTCGGAGTAGTGTAGATTGGCTCTCGACGGTAGGTTTCGCGACGAGGACAGTCCGCGTGGCTCTCCAGTAGTAAGGACTTTGTGGTCTCTCGATGATGGTGGTGTCGCGTTTTTGTAGTTGCTATTGGAGCGCAGGTCCATAGGAGAATTCGTGCCTTTTTCTCTCCCTGAGCACTTCGCGCCGCGACTCTCTCCTGTACCGATCGCCAGCGTGCTGAGCGCATGCGTGTGGCGAATGAACCCGAGTACAGTCGAGCGGCGACGAGTGTACTGCTGCTGCTGTAGCCGCGACTTTGTTTACGTTAGCCGCGGCTATTATCACCGACTTGGCTGTTGCTGCAGTGAATATCTTGGTGTTTGCGGACGGGCTCTCCCTGGAGGAGGTTCTGCGACTGCTGGTGGGATCATCTTCTAGTCCTTCGGAGCTACAGTGTATATTCGGTGAGTCCACTCGCGTTCCTAACCTCTTTAAACCATCATCTTGATGAGTATCTTTGCCAGCTTGTTTCAGATGCAGCAGGGACAGGGAAAAAACCAAGATCTTCAACTCTTCAGGGTTCTTCAGGATCTTCACTCTCTAGGTATTTTTTAATAGGCTGAACAGTTTAATTTATTAATGCTTTTCAGATGTGCGCTGGTAATAGTGGCACCAACGGAGTAGTTGAGGTAAGTGGTGAGCTGCTGCTACTTCCTGGGCTATGTGCACTGGCCCGTAGTGCTAGCCCTCCAACCTGCCTTCAGAGTGAAGCTGATTGACCTTCTTGACATCCGTCTTCAGTCTTCTTCACCACCAGGATATAGTGATGTTCAGCTGCATGGTGTTCTCGCTGCCCCTGTTGCTGTGGCTGCCTCGTCTCCAGGAAGTGTAGTGTTTTGTAGCATGTGAGGGGTTAGGTTTTTAGGGATAGGGTTGGGAATTATACCTGTAGTGTATGTGTGTAGTGCGGATAATTGTTTATATAGGAGGGACTGGCTCTTAAACAGTCTCTCCAAGACAGCGAGCTTCGCTTCAGGAGTTCTGTACATTGTAAGTACACTTTGTGTACTGTTCAGGCCTCCTAAGGAAGCATCGCTTAATATAGGCTTTTTTATTATACTATAAGTCTGACAATATTGTCAGCTATTTGCTTTTCTTGTATCATGACAATTTGCCATGTTACAGACTGCTTTCCAATTTAACATTTATAAGAGCAAACACTACCGAAACAGGGATTCCACGCCACTACAGCTTTCGAAGACAAATTAACATACACCCAGAGGATATAGGAAAGCTCCCAGACTGCATGTTAATAGAATACGAAGACATGCACTTCAGGATATTTATTACTACTGATGAACTAATATGCTTCACATGCAAAAAACAAGGACATATGGAAACAAATTGCACGACGCTAAATAACCAAAATTTTCCACAAACTTCACAACAAAGCCTAGAATTAAAAAATTTACAAACACCGACAGAAATTCCACAGAATCAACCTACTACAAATATATACCTAACTCAAGAACTCGTAACTACAAAAAAACCAAAACAGATGGGAGAATCACAACAAATGCTCATCGACCTAGAAGTTGAGGATAATCAGAAAAGGCCATTATCCACAGGAACGTCATCAAAAATGAATACCTTAATCATGAAATATACGGAAACCGACTCTACCAAAAATTCAGAGCAAGACTGCAGCAACACTAATAAAGAAAAACTACGTTTGTGACTCCCAAGATAAAAAGCACAAAAAAGAAAGAAATAGAAAAAACGAAAAAAAGAGATCTAGAAGAACTTCTCTCTCCTATAAAACAAATGGTAGAGGAGAAAGAGGGAGATAAATACCCTCTAGATTAATGGATCTGAAATTTGCAATGTTGGAGAGCAACGAAAAAATTTTTCACAAATAAATAGAACAGCTAAAAATCTACAAATTACAGTGAAATCTTCATATTTCATGTTTTACTATGCTGTAAAACGCTAAATATATCTAAAAATTTAATAAACTAACATCTAAAAATAAAAGTAACTTTCTAAAATTTCGTTAGACTCCAACGGTGTAAACTTCAGAACCATCTAGATTATTAAAATCTTAAAAAGTTGCAAAATAAAAAATAATAAAATTTAAATAATAAAATTAAACTAAAAAGAAATGGATCAAATAGCATTTTTGTGTGCACTGAACCATGGTTAATAGAAGGTAAAAACATAAATTTTCCAGGATTCAACATTTTTTGTATGGACAGGTCTCACGCAAATGGTGGAGGCATATTAATATGTTTAAAAAAATCTCACATTTAAAAGACTTAATGATATTCTTAGTTCGGATGACTCTATTGAAATTTGTGGATTAAATATATGTAATTTAAACCCAGCGCTAAACTTAATAGTTTGTTACAGATCCCCAGGTACCACCTTATCTGAAAATAGCTGGGAGAAAATAGTTGAATATACCCAAAAACATAAAACTTGTATTTTAATGTGAGATTTTAACGCTCACCATGTAACTTGGAATTCCACTCACAATGATGCAAACGGAAAATATTTCCATGAAGCTTTAGAAAACTCTGACTTCTTATTACTTAATCCTGACTCATATTAATCCTGACGCGCACAGATTTATATAGAAATAAGAAATCAAATTTAGATCTAATATTCTCCTCAGCAAAATTAGCAGACAAAATAACAACAAAGATTCATGATGAAACCTGGGGGTCTGATCATTTCCCTATATTTATAAATATTAACATACAAAAATACTTGTATTACAAAAAAACATTTAAATTACACTCGATCCGAACTGATTGGAGTGGATTAAAAAATTCATTGGAATCAAATTACACACAACTATTCAGTAATGATTACAATCACGTATCCGCATCTCAAAAATATAAAATTTTCTTCGATACTGTTAAAAAAAATGTTGAAGTGATAGCACATCCATGAAAAAAAGGTTAGCACCAAAATATATCGTAATCCAGTTGCATGGTGGGATGCTGGCTGAAAACGGCTAAAAAAGGAAAGAAAAACAGCTTATCGCAAGTGGGAAAAGTCGTAGGCTCTCGAGGACATAATAAATTATAAAAAACACTGCGCGATTCTTAAAAAAGAATTTAAAGTAAAAAAAATAAGTTTTCAAAACTTTACTCAAACAATAAATATGAATACTGATACACTACACATGGTCGACCTGTAGGGTATTAAATAATAAACGGGTCAAAAATACTAACAATAGTATAAACGAAAATGTTCAAAACACAGAAGCGCTGAACAATGCACTCGACAAAATAAGTGCCTCTTGGGTCCCGACCGATTCCAAATACTTTCCACCATGTGAAGAAAATAAATTTTTTGATGCCCCATTCGGTTTTGTCGAATTTAATTCAGCTTTAGAAACGAAAAAAACTAGCTCTTCGTCAGGCCCGGGTAGCATCGATAATCTAGTCCTCGCAAACTTAACTCTCAAGTACAAACTAATACTATTAGATATTTTTAATGAGATGCATGAAGCCGATGATTTCCCACTTGACTGGAAAGAAGCCTTCATCCACTTCATTAAGAAGCCAGATGGGAAATAATACAGACCGATGTCTCTTACCTCTTCCATATGTAAACTGTTTGAAAGCTTAGTAAAAAAATCGGTTACAATGGTGGTGCGAGCACTATAACTTGATCCAAATAGCCAATCAGGGTTTTGAAAAGGGAAATCGTGCCATGATAATTTAGTTAATTTATTGTTACACATCGAGCACGGTTTTGCTAGCCATAGAGAGATACTAGTTGCATTTTTAGATGTAGACGGAGCGTTCGACAATGTGATCAGTGAAATTCTTTTAGATAAATTAACAAGCATAGGGTGCTCTATGAAAATAATTATCTTTATTAAATTCTTGACATATGAAAGACGAGTAACGGCACAGAACACAGGTAATAATGTTAGGCTAGTAAACAAAGTGGTCCCTCAAGGTAGGGTTCTTAGTTCTTTATTGTACACGATTTATGTAGCTCTAATTATGGGAAACATTCCCAAAAATGTACAAATGTCTCAATTCGCTGATGAGATGGCCATATATTCTAAAATAGCCCCGTTAAAAAGGATTAAAAATGCTATTGAAAAAGCAATTCTGATGATAAAAAGTAATCTGAGAACTCTTGGGCTAGAGTTCTGTGCGCGCAAAACTGTATTAATCCATGTTAACAATGCAAACCAAAAGCCGGGAGAAACGCAAATTCAAATTGAGGGAACAATCATCAAATCCAGTGAATATACTCGCTTTCTAGGAATAACGTGTGATTACAAAATTTCATTCAATCAACATATAACACAGTTGCAAAAAAAATTAGCAAAAGCGATTAACATAATAAAATTTTTAAGTGGAAGGTGGTGGGGTGCAGATCCTTCAACTCTAATAACTTTATACACAAGCTACAGACGTTCAGAAATTGATTACGGCCCCTTTATCTATTTCCCGAAACGTAAAAAAGACATACAAATTTTAGAAGAAATACAGTTTGCGGCTTTACGCAGAGCTCTTGGCCATCAAAACAGTACTCCCACTAATATAACTATCGAAGAATCGAAAAGCTGTTTCAAATACAAGTCTTATGGTAAACCAAAATATTCAAAAATTCTTTAAAAAACATAAGAAAAAGAAACGGAAAACGAAAAGGATAATACAAAAATGTATACAACACACGCTAAACAACTTATCCAATCAGCTGCTTAAATCAAAAAAATATTGTATTTATAACACAGATTACACAGTGTTAAACTCAAACATACCGGTAAATACAGAGATAGGTAAGTCTTAAGAAGTAAATATAAGAAGGGTATAAAAAAGGCTCCAAGATTGTAATTATCGACTAAACAAAAAAAATGCGGGTCTTAAAAGAAAAAATCGAGGTGTTCGGGTATGTCATTGACACGAAAGGGCTGCACAAGGCAGAATCGACGGTTAAAGCGATGCTAGAAGCGCCAAGGCCGACAAGTATTAAACAACTCGCCTCATTCCTCGAGCTAATTGAATTTTACGGTAGATTTAAAAAACAAGGTTAGAAATGCTAAAATCTCTATTCGAGTGCGCAAAAAATAAAAAGTTAACGTTGTCGCAGACATGCGAGCGAGCTTTTCGCTGGGTGAAGGGAGAGCTGAGCTCTCCAGAGGTGCTGGCACATTACGACGAGTCGGAAGAATTAATCTTAGCATGCGACGCCTCGACGTACGGCTTGTCAGGTATTCTTTCACAATGCTGTAAAAACGGCTCAGAAAAACCCATAGCATACGCCTCGAAAAAAATAACAAAAAAAGAACTCAGCGGAGCAATTATTGATGAGGAAGCGTGTGCGATCATTTTCGGCATTACAAAATTTTATAACTTCGTGTACGGTAGAGAAGTGACCTTGCGTACAGATCACAAACCACTAGAGTATATTTTCGGCCCTAGTAAGGGTATTCCGCTCACAGTAGCAAATAGGCTACAGAGGTAGGCACACTTTTTACCATGTTTCTGGTACAAAATCGAGTATATTAAATCCGAAAGTAACGGAAATTACGACGCTCTATCGCGTCTCCCAATTGATGATAAGGTGGACATTTACGGCGCGGACTTTACACCAACATATTATATCAAGGAAAAAATGAGTACCGTAACCTGGCAAAAAGTTGTGCACGAAACAAAATGCGATAAATCATTGTCAAAAATTCTAAAATTATACGTTTTGGGATGGCCACTGAATAGCGCAGGGCTATCTACCGACGAACAAAAATACTGTTTAAAAAAATACTAGTTAGTAGTAGAAGAGAATTGTTTGTTTTGGGGAAGTAGGATAATCATACTAGAAACACTGCGCAAGGCATTGGCGCGATCGTACATGTGGTGGCCTAATGTAGATTTATACATCGAGAACATGATAAAAACATGCAAAACTTGCATTACAGAACAAAAAACTCTACCACATGCACCCCTATTCCCTAACGCCATGGCCTTGGCCAGAAAAAGCCTGGGATAGAATTCACATAGATTTTCTAGGACCATTCCATGGAGACATGAATTTAGTAGTAGTTGACGTATATTCGAAATGGCCGGAAGTAATCAACTTGCATAACAATACCAAGACTCATAACTTAATCAAGGCACTAAATATATTGTTCGCGAGATACGTGTTGCCAAACTATATAATATCGGACAACGGTTCGCAACTCAGAAGTGCCGAACGCAAGCTGTTTCTAAAAAAACACGACGGAAAATTTCATCGGTACGTTCAAAACTAAAGTAGCTAAAATTATTGAAGGAGGGGAAACCGTCGAGATGGCAATAGATAGATTCCTATTCGACTATCGGAGTGCACCGAACTGTACGACTGGTAAGTCACCAGCGGTACTGTTCTTAAAACGCGAACTCAAGAGCGCCACGGCTTATATAGTCGTTCAGCTCGCTCGAAGTCAGCGCGCAAGTACGGGGGCGTGAACGTCGAGCACCGTGAGCCGCCTTAGGGCTTTAAACTTTCATAACTTTTGATATATTTAATATTTTTTCATTCTGAAAAAAGCAACGTAAAACTTGTAATCTCTAGTTTTATTTTCTTTTTATTACTATTATATATAAGGATTTTCTAGCTTAACCAATAAACAAATAAAACAGAGCATTTTTTTCAGTATTTCTTGCAAATACAGCTAAACCTGTCGATAACTCAACTTCATCAAAGCGTTAGGGTCTAATATTCTAGCATTCTTCATATTTTAGCATCTAAAAACATCCCTCAAAGTTTGAGCAAAATCCGTGATCCGGAGGTCGTGACCTCACCTAGTAAGTGACGATAGATAATCACACGACCACTGGGAAAGGGGCATCCCAGCATAAATTGTAGGAGAGCGATCACCGTCATCATTCGAGGTTAAAACCGAATCAGGGAGTGTTACGAAACGTCATGTCGATCAGATTATAAAACCGGTGCGTCGCTCCCCGCGTATAGCGTCTCGACAGACAAACGACCAAGAATCAGAGTATCCATTGTTAAAATGGGAGAAATGCGGTGTATGCACGCTTACGTAATGTCGCTGTAAGTTCGAGTATGTATGTCTGTGTACAAAGCGACAAAGACGAGAGCGCCCTCGTCGGGCAGCGTGCTCCATCACGCATTCCTTGTGCAACCGTGGTCCTGTGAACACGCACCTACAGTTGCTGAATAAAGATATACATACTATACTTGTTGGCGTATAGTTATTTCCCTTCTCCTATCACCCATGCATACTGTACTAATTCGATTCGATCTTGGCCAAATTGTAGAGCTCCGGTAATAAATATGATATCAAAACCAATCAAGACTTTTTGGAAAGCAGATGCAATTTCCAATATAGGAAAAATATGATTTATGTAAGCAAGCAATAATTTGACCATAAACGTGAAGGTCAAAGACGCGAGTTTTTGAGAAAAATTTTTATTTTTTCCTCTGGTGAACCTTAATTTTTATTTTTTTTTTCGGGGAAAACATATTTTTGTAGATTTTGGACTGAGGAATCCAAATCTCACCTCAAAAATACGTTTGTGATTATTTAAACTCTAAAAATCTTCAGTCAAAGATGCCTAATCAGATTTTATGCGAATTTCACACAAGAAACTTTGTTATTATTATTTATTTATGTTCTCCACTTTTTATTCAAGTTATATTGTTATATGTTAACTGATTATCACCGGCTAGAAAACTTAAGGAAGTAGCCCAAGATGATGTGCCAATGAATCAATGAATATAAACACGAAATTTACAATGGTTATGCAGCAATGTCTTTCAATTACAGTGTGCGTGTGTATGTGTACGTGCGTGTCTGCGCGCGAGTACATAATTTTTAGGAAAATAAACAATTTATTATTGTAAGTTTAAAAAAAATTATTTAAAATTGAGAAACCGAAACATCCTGAATATATACAAAATTTTATTGAATATTTCTGAATCGTATAAACCTTAAATACGCTGTGTAGAGTAGTGATAAATCCGTGTAAAATTTAATGACATTAGTTGATTTCTACGCGTGTTATCGTGAAATAACAGAAACATAATTTCTTTTGGAAATATTTTACTTGAAAGTAATAGAGGTGACCTCTTAATATTGTAAATTTTAATAATAGTCATAAAAGAAAAAATAAGTTCGTGCATGCGTTGTGTGTGTATGTAACATGAATAAAACGTGGAGAACATACCAAAATAATAACAACAAAGTTTGTTGTGTGATATGCACATAAAATGTGATGAGTAATCTTTGACTGAAGATTTCTAGGGTTTAAACAATCACAAACGTATTATTGAGGTGAGATTTGGATTCCTTGTTCCAAAATCTACAAAAATATGTTTTCCGCGAAATAAAGAAATAAAAATTAAGGTTTACCAGAGGAAACAATAGAAATTCTTCTCTAAAACTCGTTTCTTTGACCTTAACGTTCAAGGTCAAATTATTGCTTTCTTACATAAATCATGTTTTTCCTATATTAGAAATTGCATCTACTTTCCAAAAGGCTTGATTGATTTTGATATCATATTTGTGTCAGAAGCGCTACGATTTTCTTCAAGGCCGAATCTAATTAGTACACTGTGCGTGGGTGATAGGAGAAGTGATATTCTCAATATATAGCAGCCGTGATCTGCAAATCAACGTGAAGATGACGCAACAGGAACAGGTTCTTAAAGACTGTCGTAAAGCTCGTCGTCATAGAAGACGTCGCCTGGTGATACCAGATCGTGTTGAAACTCAGTTGGAGCAGTGCGCGGGAAGCGCATCGATGGTTGTTGACCAAGAAATGAGGTTCGGTCAGCCAAAGGAAAAGGCTTTACGACACACTATTACATATGACATTGCTATCGATGTTCTTTCTGACGTAACTACATTGTAATATTCGTAGTAATTGAATTGCGTTTCATGTGTTCGGTGTTAATGTTTTATTAAATAGAACGACTTAGATGGTTTGCAGAGTTGTCTATCCTATCCGACATCTTGCTCGCATATTTTCCAAAGTTTGCTTCTTCTCCGTGTTTCGTTGCTGCAATCATAACTGAAACTTGTGGACTCATCCAGCTCCAGGTTGCAGCGCTCTCAAAGACGATAACTTTGTCCGCATTTGTATCCAATCACGTTGTTCGATGAAGTTATCACGGAGGGCCCCCTCGCAGCATCGTGCTTCGTTGCTAATAGTCTTATATATTTGGGTTAGATTAGTTGTTTACTCGCGCGCGGGCGCACTCGGTGCGCCAGACTAGGTTAGTAAAGCGGTCACGATAGGTTAGTATTTTCCTTGCGCGCGGGCGCACTCTGAGCACCAGGCTAGGTTAGTAGCGCGGTCCTGTTAGGTTAGTAAATTACTTGCGTGCGGGCACTCACGCCACCACGTGAGATTCCGCCCTAAGGCGGCTTACGGTGCTCGACGTTCACGCCCCCGTACTTGCGCGCGCTGACTTCGAGCGGGCTGAACGACTATATAAGCCGTGGCGCTCGCAATTAGGGGCAGACCTGTACCGACCGTTCTCCGTTTCAGGTCCAATTCCTAAGCCAGCACTGACATCGTGAACACACGGGTCCGTAAAAGCAGTATCCTTGAACAAATCCTAATACTTGCCCCGAGATTAGTAATCCCGGCGATGTTATACCGTCTACTCGTGACCACCATAAACTATACAACAGACATAGACTGATTGTCTGCCCTATTCCGACGAGCTGTTGTCTCTACCGTCGTGCACACATGGCGATAAGGACAAAGTAAGTCCAGAAGCGTAAACTCCTGGTGCGACGTATACACACGTGTACCTGGAAGTTCGTGATAGAGGGCGCGACGGACTAATAAGGTAAACCGATTCACCGATCTCTATCTTCGCGCACACACGAGATAGAGATAGTGACACGTAGCCTAGCCGGGTCTCCTAGAGTGCGTGCACACGCGTCTCTAGTAGAAATGTTTAGACGTTCACCAGACAGAGGAACAATGGAACAGTTTTGGTTCTCCCATCGTGTACACACGAGGGAAAACCAAACTGATTCCTGGAGCTCAACAAACGCCTATGCCGCGTGTGCACACGTGCCTAGGTGATTGTGCGACGACACTCATACTGACTTAAGACTAGACTCGTCCTATAGCGAGAGGGCGCGCGCGTAGCGTACGTATTAACGAATAATTCCGTAGTAAGTGCGTTTTCTAAATTCATGTTGCAGATGGCTTAACGGGGAGCGGCACTAACACCAACGGCTGCTGGCAGTGAATTCTTTACATTTCTTTTGTTATTTTAGTTTGTTAATTAATTAGTATTTAATAAATATTTTGTTATTCTTTTGGTAAAAACGAGAGTTATTTCTAAATATAGTCCAATTTAAGCCACCTAATCCTCCAAGTCCCCACCCACGGATCCTGGTTACACTCATGAGCACCCGGTAGCGAGCGGAGCTGTCGTTACAATTTCGCCTCTAGTGCCGGACCTGGATACATGTCCGGAGAATGTATACGCATGATTTTATACATCAGTATAGCCATAAAGTATTGTGTTCTCGAATCAATACGTAGTCAGCCCAGAGCGGCTCTATCAGGTGAAATATGATCACCTCGATCTATACCTAACACATGCATTTTGCAGTCTTTGTAATCTGTTTCTCAACTCTTGAGATGCATCAAGAAGCACTACAGAACAGTAGTCCAGATGAGGGAACAACAGCGCGGCTGCGAGCCTTTTACGCAGGATTTCAGTAGTGTACCGACGAAAGTATCGTAAGGCATACAATACGCGATTAAACTTCTTTATAATATATCGCATGGTCGTTCCATGTTAGCTTAGCGTCTAGTACTCGGCTCAGCACTCGAATAGAAATCATTTACAAGATGATTACCACCGAAAACAATCGCCTTTACTTTGGCCTAATTAAGTTTGAGACGGGCGATCTCAGCTCACGCCGACACAGCGGCATCCGACTTCAGCAGTCTTTGAATGCCGTCATCTAGATTGTCTTTGGATACTTGCACGTAAACTTGTAAATCATCTGCATATAGTATATGTTTGATACATCTCGAGTTAAGGACGTCACGCATATCGTTTATGTATAGGCAAAACAACAGACCCCAGAACTGATCTTTGTGGCACTCCAAGATTCGTGTTTAACTATGAAGTTGAACCTTGAGAAATATATGAGTTTATCTACTGAAGAGCAGTTCTGGAGAACCCCCTTAATTTCAGCTTTTCGAAAAGTCGAAAGGGTAAAATTGTGCCGAATGCGTTGCTGAAATCGAACAGTAGCAGTAACGTGACATACTTCTTGTCGATGCCGCGACGTATATCCTCTGT
The DNA here is from genome assembly GCA_035583055.1 of Torymus tubicola. Lineage (NCBI taxonomy): Eukaryota > Metazoa > Arthropoda > Insecta > Hymenoptera > Torymidae > Torymus > Torymus tubicola. Next base: position 20,438 of record JAWWEQ010000030.1, read on the forward strand.
CAACTTGAGTAACGCTGTCTCCGTTAAGTGGTGTTTTTTGAAACCTGTCTGCAGAGGATCAAGGATTTTCTTTTGTATGAGGAACTCTTGCATCTGGTCTAGGACTATCTTTTCCAAGACCTTTGAGAGAAGGCACAGGATCGAGATCGGCCTAAAGTCTGATGAGCTTTTTGGCGCCGTGAACTTTTTTAGTGGCGTTATACGTGCCATCTTCCAGAGGTCAGGAAAAAACCCTGTGCAAATGAGCAATTAAATAGTCGTGTGTGCTGGTGTTATGCTCGCGTTGTGCTCGCGATGGCTATCAAAAGCGGACTGACGAGGAAATCGTGTCGCGAATACGATTTCCGTCTTCTTCATCGATGATGCATCTCCTCCTCTCTCTCTCACTCTAAGGGTGGTATATAGGGCGGCAACCATTCCGTCGACTCACGCAGCATGTGAGCTTCCTTCGTGATTTTTCCGCCGACCTAACCCTCCAATTGGTTTATTAGGCCATGTGGCAATGCCTCCTAATTGGTCCTCCTTGTCGGTAGTCCTGCTCGTCAGGCGATAATGCCGTGGCGCTAGTGCCACCTGTTGCGCCTGCTGATTCGAATTTATAATTAAATTTCTATTAGGTTTTACCTAATAGCATGTGGCCGTAGTGGCGGCGCGCCTTTAGCGCCTCCGCCAGGTCGAGTTTGATCGCTCTGTTATCTGCTCTCTCTCTCTCTCACCCTATCCGAGGTTGTATACGGAGCATGCAGGCTGCCGCTAGCCTTCTTTCTCTATGACACTCACTCTGGCCCCGCTATGCCTCTCTCTCTCTCACTCCTATGGCCGTATTCACACACACGGGCTACCGCTGGCCGTCTCTCTATCGTTCTCTCTACTCTCGCCGCTCGTGCTCTCTCTCTCTCGCTCCACCTCTAATCATCACTCGTGCTCTCGCTCTCCCTCTTTCGCTCTCCCGCGGCATCAGTTTGCCTCGTGGCTGCCGGCCTCGTGGCCGTCGTACAGCCGGCTCCCGTTCGGTTTCGCGTGTGTTGTGTGTTTTTGTACAAGTGTCACCGTGTCGCTGTAGTGTGGTGTTGAGGTGTCCATGTGTGGTGTCTGTGTGTGTTTCGTATAGGCGGCTGTTGATGGCATTATCGTGCGCAGCAGCGGCGGCGTCTTCTGCTCATCGGCTGTCCATCATGGCGGCCGAACGCACATGGGCGCGTTCATATTCTGCGCATAGTTAAATATCTGTGTGCATCGTCTGTGAACCGCGCGAACATGTGGTTCGGCTTTCTTGGCCTCACTCTCTCATCGCGATCGTCATCACCGTCGGTAGCTACTCGTGGGCATCGCTTCGTCGCTCGTAAGTTTTCCCCTTCGTGGGTGCGCACCTCGACAAAAAAAAAAAAAAAACACCGGGAGTTAGCTAGGTATGTGTGTTTGGGGAGAGCAGTAGCGGTCGCCTGCTATACGTGACTCCGCATGTGAAACAAAAGTTTGCATTACAAAGTTAGGACTTGCTCTAGAAAAAATCTGTCTCCGGTTCTCTTGTAACGTTTGTACGTAGCGTCTCGTTTCCGTTGCATTTGGGCTAATTCCGCTCCAACCCACGGCAATTAATTCTTTTTCGGTCTTATAATTTTAATTTCAGCTAGTTCTTCTATTGCTTTCGTTCGGTTGTCACAGAGGTAACTAATCACAGGCAGACGACACATCGGTCAATTGACAGGGACTAATACCCTTATAGTCTCTATATGCAATATGTCTTGTGTTATCTAGTGAATGTTTTATCAATAAGAGAGACATTTATTATGTTATGGCTGCTGTGAAAGTTATGGGTCTGAAATTTGCAACGTTGGAGCGCACCGAAAAAATTTTTCACAGATAAATAGAACAGCTCAGAAACTGCAAATTACAGTGAAATCTTCATTTTCATGTTTTACTATGCTGTAAAACGCTAAATCTATCTAAAAATTTAATAATCTAACATCTAAAATAAAAGTAACTTTCTAAAATTTCGTTGGACTCCAAACGGTGTAAACGTCAGAACCATTGCAAGTTCGCCGGAATGTTACGTGCCATAGTTATAATTAGGGGAGGTTTGCATCACCGGCCTAACCAATTAGTTGTGTCTAAGGGCCTTAGGCCCAACCCTTATCTTAACACCCATGCCGTCTTGGCCACTCAAATGTCTCCAACACATTATACCCCCGAATTGCGTCTAACGAGGGAAAGAAGAGGGAGGAAACCGAGCTAAGCTTTTTCTCTTATTTCTTCGCCGTTAGTCAGTCCCTCACTACCATCCGAGTAGACCAGCAGTTCCGGGCACCACGCACACACTATAATAAAGCATCTATTTTATTCACATATGTCCCTTTTCTTTTCTTATTTTTAATCTTTCACTCAAATATCCTAATTCCCGACAACTACTTGGGTTCACTTTGTATGAAATACAAAGGCAGGCAATTCGTAGTTTGTCAAAAAATATAATTTCCAAAAAATTTTTTAATTATAAAACATTCGCATCGACTTTGCCATCCCTAACCCTTGGATGACTCCAGGCTAGAAAAGGCTAAAGTGGTAAAATAGCAGTGACGTTCATCTGGACGTCACAGTTACTTTTATTTTTATTTTTAGATGTTAGATTATTAAATTTTTAGATAGATTTAGCGTTTTACAGCATAGTAAAACATGAAAATGAAAATTTCACTGTAATTTGTAGATTTTTAGCTGTTCTATTTATTTGTGAAAAATTTTTTCGTTGCGCTCTAACATTGCTAATTTCAGACCCATAAAATTGTCCTATAGATTAAAATGGGACACCGTGTACATTTGAGGAGGCGATAAGTAGTAATGATAGGGAGAACTGGATAAAAGCTATGGATAAAGAAATAGAAAGTTTAAATGAAAATAAAACATGGGAATTAGTTGAAAAAATACCAAATAAAAAGGTACTAGATGTAAAATGGGTTTATAGTAAGAAATCTGATGATACATATAAAGCGAGATTAGTTGTAAGAGGATTTCAGCAAACAAATGTTATTGACGACGTATACGCTCCAGTAGCTAAAATGTAAACCTTAAAAATTTTGTTTTCTTTTTGTTGCCAGAATGGCCTAATTATAGAACAGGTGGATGTAGTAGCAGCATTTTTAAATGGAGAAGTAAGCTCGGAGTATATGTCGGTCAACCGAAAGATTATAGCGATGTAACAAACAAAGTTTGTAAATTACGTAAAGCATTGTACGGACTGTGAGAAAGTCCAAGAGCATGACATAAATGTCTGGATGAATATCTAACAAACATAAAATTTAGGTTAGGGTATAGATCAAATTTACTTATTAATATTTGTCGATGATTTATTAATTTGTAGTAAGAGTAAACATTAAGCTAAGAATTTAAAAAGAATCTTGTCAGAAACATTTAAGATGAGAGATCCAGGAGAAGTTAAAGAATACCATGGTATTAATGTAGAGTATGATTATCGAAATTGAGAGATGAAACTAAGACAAACTAAGTGTATAGAGTCAGCACGCTCATCGAGAGCACGAGACTGCTGCTTGTGACTTCGTCACAGTGCGTATACGAACGTGTGCGCTGCCCGCTCGGCGTCCTCAGCAATGACAACAATAGCAAGGCAGCGCTCACGAGTAGCTGCCTGCGACTCTGTCACAATAGTTATAATGAGACATATTGGAAATATGCTTTGCGAATCTTGAAATACTTGTATTTAACTAAAGATTTAAAGAGGAACTATAAAAGAAATGTAAATTGTGAAACTATAGATTGTTATATAGACGCAGATTGGGCTGGAGATAATGTAGACAGAAAATCCACATCTCGATATGTTATTAAAGTGTTTGGAAATGTAATTGATTGAAAATTGTGAAAACAAAAAACCGTAATTAAAGCCTCAACTTATGCAGAATATGTAGCCTTGTCCGAAGTAGTTAGTGAAATAAAATTTATACTAGACTTATTCAAAAATTTTTATGTGAAAGTAATCGATCCTGTAAAGATATTTGAAGATAATACAGGTGCCATATATATATAGCGAATTATAGAAACTTTACTAAGAATTCGAAGCATTTAGAAATACATTTATTACTACGTTCATGAAAGCATGAAAGAAAAAGAAATTGTAATAATTGAAATCGATTCAAATGATAATGTTGCGGATATCATGATAAAAGCATTGTATAAAGACAAGTTTAAATCGCAATGAAAGCACACGTCGACGTACTGAGCAGCCGACCCTGACAGCTGACTTGTGTGTGTGTGTGTGCGTGTACGTGCGTGTGCCCGTGTGTGTGTATGTGTGTTACATGATTCGTAAGGTAACAATTTTAATATTGTTTCAGTCAAATTGGATCTCTTTAACCAATTCTGAAAATACATGAACGCTTGAAGAATAAACTTGGATTTTGCAAGTGTAGTAACTTTATCGGATGAAGTACTTGAATTTGAAACTGTAGGACGAGAAAATACTTCTCGATGGTTTATTTCATTGCATCTCTGTGCATATGCTGGGGCCTTAACCATTTTGCGTCAGTCAGATCGTCGCCAAACGTACGTATAAAAAAGCATTCTTGTGCAGAGTTAACTTGTATTCTTATTTTATACGGGTGATCTGCCATCTATAAATTTGGAATCTATGAAGGAGGAGGAACATTTTAGTAGGCTTTTGACCGTCTTTATATAATCTTTTTTTCATTATTATTACTATAATTGATAACCAACTGATTCCACTATAAATGGCACTTCCCGTCCTTCCCTCTTAGGCAGTATCAAGATCAATTGAAGATCACATTGAAAAAAACTGTAAAAAATCATAGGATTTCGGTGTAATTATTATGATTGAGGGACTAAACTATAGTATATATTATATTTATACGGTTTTGGCGTTGCTGAGTCAGAATCAGAGATCAGTCTGTCTGTATCGAGTTACTCAAAATTACCTTTAATTGATCTTGATGCTAAGTAGGAGGGAAGGGCGGAAGACTCTATTTATCGTGGCATCGATTAGTTATCGATTGTAGATAAAAGTATGAAAAAAAAAGATATTTATATGGCCAAAAATGAAGGGGATGGAAGACTGGCCAAATTGGATAAAACGCTGTTCAATTTGGTATAGGTTGCAAAGGTGATGTGAAATACCGATATAATATTATATCCTTTGGAAACACTAATAGAAGTACTAAAAAAAATGTTTGCTTCTAGAATTTACATGCATCATAGAGCGCCTGACAGGTCTATTTTTTCCTAAATCTATTCAGAACTTATTTAATTAAATAAAACTCACAATATCAGAAAATAGGAATCTGTATTTTCGAATTTTGATCTAGGTTTAGAATGGACGTATACTGCCCGTCAATCATTTTAGTCATACCTACACAAAAATTAGGCAAACTTTAGAGTTTTGTACCGTTGCTGGAATTCATCGTAGGCAAAAAAATCAAAGACAAATTTAAAGGTATTTGCAAAAGCTTCCATGTAAAAAAATAAGTTAAAAAATAAAAAAATGTATTTTTTGGACTAAAAAAGCTAACTGAAAATTTTTTAATTATTTTACCTTCACTAAGATCAATGTCACTTTGTGACGAGGATTTCGCTTAGGCGATATTCTCGTCGAGTCGAGCCTCCCAGCGCCTGTCTTGGCCGTGGCTCGTGCGTATTTACAAACACACGTATGGCTTAACACGGCTGTGTATGTTTTGATTACGAGAAGTCGGCAAGGCAGTGGAAAAGGAATCAACGAATATTATCATGGGTGATGATGAATCGACGATAGAGAGAGAAACAAGAAGGACTAGAGAGAAACAGACGATAATTCCCGGCGCGGCGCGAGCCAGCGCGCGCGGGAATGATAGTCAGTTCAGCCAGAGCTGCGGCTGAATCAAGTCATCCAGTTGGATCACCAGCATTGGCCTGCTGGTCGAGCAGGCTCAACAGTGGCTCACGAGGAAAGACGGAGAAGATTCAAGCCTCGTCTTCACCGCCGGCACGACCAGTCGCCATTGCCATCGCGGCCGACCATCAGCCAACCGCCAACACCAGCGAGTTCGGGGGACGCCCTGACGGCAGCGGCAGACAGCGCTGAGGCCACTAACCGGCGACATCTCCGAGAGACGTAGGCGAGTAACAGTGTCTTTCTGGCCATGAGACCACCGCCGCGTATAGAGAGAGAGCGAGAGGTGACGCGCTGTCGAGCGGTCGAGAAATCGGCTAGCCCCAGCGCTCCCTCTTGCCTTAGCGAGCGGGCTGTGCCGTCCGTTGAGCCGCTGAGCAATCGGCTGGCACATGGACGTGCACGCCCGATTGTGAGCGGAGTCTTTAGGCTCCGATAGTGAGGCCGCGCGCGGCATACAGCCACACGTTACGATGATTATTGTCGGGATATTATGTGATTTTATGTGAATAAATTGAGAAATAGTGATTAAGAATTCGTGAGAGTGATTGTATGTGTGACACCTTGGCCGCACCTTCCTCAGCGTAGGAGTCGGCCTCTCACCGACTCCGTGGCGATCGGAGCAATCAGCCTCCGGATCCTACCTATAAATAAGTTGTAGGGTTATACAGGGATATTGAAAAGAACAACGTTACAAATTGTAAATGCTTTAACAGATGAGACGCTGGATTAGGTGGGTGAGTTTCTTTTTACGGTATTTTATTGCATGAAGAAACATGTACATGCTGGCTACCAAGCTAGCGAAACTCAGAAACTACACATATTGCATGATAAGTACAAACATATCTGAAAAGGGACGGAAAAATACACACATTTAACAAAATAAAACTATCCTGCAAAAGGGAAGACAAAGAAGCGCTGCAAACCACCCGCCGTGACAACGTGGCAGCTAGAGCGGCCGATTGCCGGACGGCCGACAGGGAGAGACAGCCCCAACGCGCCGGCGCGCGCGTCGAAGATAACCGCTAATATGGCTACCCCAAACGCGGGAACTTCAGAGCGTCTTTGATTCAACACCGATTTTGAAGCAGTAGGTGGCGGATGAATAAACCAACGGTAACCTAAAGATATTTTATTCCTTTTTGATATGATCAAAGTTACAGAATGTTTGTAAATAACAGCCGTTTTTAAATATCTAATTATCTTGAGTTCTAAGGGTATAGAAAAAAATGTCAGAGATTCAGTTTCGTTTTATGGTCGAAAACACGAAAATGAAGTCAAAATAAAAAAATTTTTCAAAATAAAAAATTTTTTTTCATATATTTAGCATATGAAAGAAGTTGGAATTTGTCTATTTTCTACTAATAAATGTAATATAATATAGATTAGATGCCTATAATACAAAAAGTTTGTAAATAGTAAAGGTGAATACGCATATGTTTTAATTTATATTTATGATTATTTATTGTTTTTTTTATTATTATTTAAAAAAATTGTTTGAATTAAAGTCTACTTACGTTATTTTCTTTTTTTTATGATTTATTATTGCTTTAGATCTTTTAAAACTAAATCATTTATTAGTAGAAAATAGATAAATTCCAATTTTTTTCGTATGTTAAATAAGTGATAAAAAATTTTTTTATTTTGACTTCATTTTCGTGTTTTTGACCATAAAACGAAACTTTTTTCTGTCATTTTTTTCTATATTAGAACTAAAAAAGACTGTTTTTACAAACATTATTGTAACTCGGGTAAAAAAACGTCGTACAAAATTCCGCGGGTGATCATTTTAAAAAGGAATAAAATATTTTTCGATTCCCGTTGGTTTTTTTTATCCGCCACTTACTGCTTCAAAATTGACACTGATTTTAGTAACGGTAAAAATAATGAAAAGTTTTTTCAGCTAGCTTTTTTAATCCAAAAAACACATTTTTTTATTTTTTAACTTCTTATTTCTCTTATATGGAAGCTTTTGCAAACTTTAAAACCGTCTTCGGTTTTTTTGCCTACGATGAATTTCAGCAAAGATACAAAACTTTAAAGTTTGCCTAATTTTTGTGTATGTATGACATAGTGATTGACGAGTAGTATATCCCATGGGAATATTAATTCTATTGAATAATGTAATTAGGTTGATTCAATCCCAGTACCCTTAGTTCAACCTGGCAGGTCCTTCCTAAAATACTAAAGGTAATATATTTAAAATAACGATTGTCTGATTAAAATAACGGTAGTTACACTTTTTTATAGTTTAGAAATATACGTATAAGAGGCATTGGAAATAGTACGTCAAACTATATAACAATAAATTTTCGGATTAGTTTGCCAAGTACTTAATACATACAATAAAAATGGGATGAAAATAAATTGGAAAAAGAACTTTTAACGTAAATATTCATTTAATCACAAAACTGTTTTTGAATTACATGTAATATTGAATAAGGTAAATAGAAAAGAGTAATAGTTGTATTTACGTTACGTAAGAAAACTTAATTTAATTTTTTGTTTGCTTAGGGCAATGTATATCGAACATACGGAACTTCGACATCATTTCCATCTACATCATTGCAACATAATTCGAAAACAAGAGCATGAACATGAGGTTCAAGCTTTTTTTTTGAAACCTTCTTAACTACTTCTGACATAGGTAAATTCATTCGTTCTTGACATTTTTGCTTTGCCATAAAAAATGAATAAAGCATACATACACCTTGGGATAACATTGTAACTTCAAGATTATAATTTTGCTTGAAATAATCTAGGAATTCTTTGAGAGTCATTTCACCTTCCACTTCAAACCTATCCCACAATGTCCATTCAGTATTATAATACTTCAATTTACGTGCAGCGATAGGTTCGGAAAAGCCGAAAAACGGTAGAGCAAGATTGATAAATCCATTTTTATACAATGATAAATCTGTGAATCCTTGTGCTAATTTAATTAATTCCAAACACACTAAACCGGCAACTACGCTCGTAGTTGTTGCAATAGCAGGAATAATCTTTCCAGCAATTAGTTTACTCTTATGTCGATCTGCAACTTGAATTCTGTAATTAGTAGCACGAAGATTCGACGCAGCAACAATAAAATCAATATGGAAGTTGTTATCATCATCTTTTTCGAATTCTTGTGGAAAAATTGTAAGTCCTGAAATAACATAAAATATTTTAAGTGAAAAATAAAAATGTTATATTAAATTTATAAACATAGACACATGCACGCATATATACATATTAAGTCGATGGTCAAATAAAAATGTATAAATTATTAGAAATTTAAGATGGTTTTATACCTAAAAATTTCAAAAATCAATAATTTAAGTTTTCGATTCTATATATTATTCTAAACTTGTAAAAAATGTTTGAGTGACGTATTTAAAAGATTGTGAAGATACAAGCGAAAATGTCAATAAACTTTTAAGGAACGTGCCACTAGTTTCGATCGATCTGTGTCTTATCCCACGAACGTAAGCCACATCAAGAATCAATTTACAACCGATACATTTAAAGAAAAATACTTTGGTTATACTTTAAAATGTCAATTTAAAATTCATAAAAATGATTGGTCGATTAATTTTTTAAAGAAAAAATACGACGACATCAAAGATAAGCGTTTCGGCTACAAATTAAGGTGATGTGATACCTACGTTATTACTCAAAATTGTGTTCCCGTTTTTCTCATTCAATTTTGAATTTAAAGAATAAAACTCTTTGGTACGTTATAGTTCATCACTAAACTTACAACCTACCAAAAAGTTTTTTTCTTAAAATTCAAAATTGAATGAGAAAAACGGGAACCCAGAATTGAGTAGTAGCATGAGTGTCACATCACCTTAAACAGAGAAAATACGTTAAATAGTTTAATATTTATAGGTTCTACATATAACACAAAAATTCAAAATGCGATTCACTAAATCAAATCGCAGGCTTAGCTGGTAAAAAGTGTAAGAAACACCGCTACAACACGCCATGATCGCTGGCTCACCTCAACTGCCACTGTTGGCTGCTCAGTGCGCCTAGGTGCAACATGCTTGAAGTTAATTTTGATTAATCATTCACCAAAACGAAATTCACTCAAGTAAAGTGTACCTTGTCTTTAACCAACTGGATATTAGATAAGTATAAATAAAATAAATAAAAATTAAATATGTAAAAAGAAAAGATAATTCATGAAAATTTCTCTTTTAGTTTTACAGCACTAATCATTGTCAGGCTACGGCCATTTTGTACTCGCGAAATAATCTCTTTCCCGCTCGTGCATCAAGCTCTAGTCGTTACCTAGAGTTAGAAGTTCTATCGAAACTTGTTTTATCGAAACGTACGCTTTATTTGCCGAAACTTGTTGCTTGTACCGAAACGCACGCCCTTCTCGAAACGTTACCAAAACCTAGTTTGCTGTGAAAGCGCTCGCGATCTCGCGCCTGAATTTGCGTCCTTTACCCTGCTCTACTGCGATCAAGTGTTACATCGCGTTGTTGTAGATGTAGTTTGAATTAGATTGATTGCTGGGGGCGACCCAGCTGGCGCTCAACATATTTTGTGTCTTATATTAATTTTATATATTTCTAATTATTTTTCATATTTTTAAATAAATGTT
>JAWWEQ010000031.1:0-37440 GCA_035583055.1 Torymus tubicola
AATCTGCATTATTACAGTCGAACGGAAAAACGTCTATAGTTGACTTCAATTTTATAGTGAATCGTCGAAACTCTGGAGCCCCCCCCTCCCATCAACATCATTATGAAACTAATGGCTAATAGTAGTTTTTTATGACTGTCCAGGTTTCGGTCCCAATTTTGAGCGTGTTCCGATTTCGGGTACTTTACCTTACATCAAGAGGTTGTATTTGACCACGTGTGCCTTTTGGTATCATTTTCAATATAAGATTTGTCTCTTTGGGTACAGCTTCCTTTACAGTGTTTTTACATTGTTCGTACATTTTGAATCCAAATTTGGAACAGCTCCTAGGATAATTTGCCGGATACTGATGCTTCTACGTAATAATCAGTTTCGTAACTACAGTGAATTTAATATAATTATATAATTATATTGTATATTTTGGTAGGATTGAAAACTTTGTTTAAAAAAAAACAATAACTTTAACTTTTATGACTTTAACGGTACAAGCGTTAATATGCGTATAATGTAACTTAAGCACTGTAAAAGAAAATGTATTTTTATTACAAAATTATTTTTAGATTAGATCGCTTAGCGTTAAATATTAAAAAATATTATCTTGATAATATAAAAAAACATGAATATAGAATTTTTCACAGGTAAATTCTTTGAATATAATTAATGTCATCATTAATTTCATACACAAACAAAAAATAAGCTATAAAAGTTTTCTTAAAAATTTTTATCACATACATTTATTAATTGAACTGAAATTTGAACACTTTTTTATTTCACTTTTAATAAACTTTAATAAACACTTTAATGAAGATATGCACATCAAAATTAAAATTAAAAAAAAGTCCACGTGTTTTTTTTTAAAACCTTGAAACAGATCAACTATAATTTTTAATTTTCTTTATAACATGCCAATTTTCAATCAAATTTAGCTCATTAAAACATTTTTATATTAAAAACTGTGTTGAAAAACTCGACTTTTTATAAAAAACAAATAGGCGTCGGTTTTATTAAAAAATTCCGATTCCATCTTGAGATATTAAAAAAAAACGATTTTTGTGAATGAACTTTAAGGGCGGTTTTCCCTCTCTAGATATGTTTATCCGCCGATAAAAAAAATTCGTGTCTAATATTTTTCGATGCTCTACCCATGTGCAAAGTTTCATAAAAATCGGAGGCGGACGGTAAGTATCCTTCCCTTGTTAATAATCTCGTTTTTGGTTATGATGCGAAGTCAATTATTGAATGAAAACTTATGATTTCCGGTAAAATTTTTTCGTCTTCCATAAGAGACTATGTTAAAATATCTGACTTTAAACAACGTTTTCTTGGATATATTATCAGCAACTGGGTTCCAGAATTCGATAGAACGTACAGATACATCTGAATAATATAATCCCTTTCAGTTTCCAAAAGGTTTGCAGAAGTTTGTTTCGTGTTTGAACCACCTTAAATAGGTAAACACTTATTTTCACGTATGAACAGAAGGAAAAGCACTATAAGTGAATATTTTTCAAAATTTTCCTAGAATAATGATATATCTCCATCTTTTCAAAATAACTCTCGAAAAAATACTATAACTGCACCGATTTTAAGAAAAATTTTCATGAAAATCATACAAATTTTCTTTTTTTATTAACCAATTATTTATCAATTATCCAATTATTTTATCCGATCCTCTTTTTATATTATCTTTTTACATTTTGAAACATTTTTTTTACCTTTTTCCTTATTTTGTTTCATGTTTATTCACTAATGAAAAACCAAAAGTGCCATTGAGACTCAAAAAACTATATAACTCTACTAAAAATTTTTGTTATTTCCAGAAACGTGGTTACTAATTAATTCACTATAAATATGGTAAAAAATGTGTTTTTTCTTATGAAATCATACATATATGCAAAGCTAAACTATAAAATCGATTTTCTCGAAATCATGAAAAATGCCGATACTTATATGGTTATTCTGAGAAGCTATATATATAGTATATGTTGAGCTATCCAGATTTCCACATCGAACGAGATAAAGGAGTGATCCAGAAAAATTATTCAAATATGAAAGAAGGAAGACAGACGGAGAGCGAGATAAAGCAACAGCGAGAGAATAAAATACGAAAATAAAACTCGGTCGATTAAAACGGCAAACAGAATGAACAGACACCCACACGCGCCGTTTATCCGTGCGGGCGTCTCTTTTATCGGGCGCGAGTAATGCGTATTATCCCAGGCTTTTTATATGTAGTGGGTCTCTCGACACAGTCTGCACGAGCTGCAGGCAACGGCGCGCCGGTATGTCCATATACGAAATCGACGTCATGCGCTTTAAATCTCTTCGCGTATCGGGTTTAATTATTCCGAAAGTATTGCTACCCTATTCGTCAAGACCGATTTACCTTTCCTCCTTTAGATTCTGGCCACTTTTCACATCCGACAAATGGCTGTTTGCTATATTTGTAAAATTTTTACGAGTTTCGCATACGCAGAAAAACGTTTACTATTTACAGTTTTGTGTAAATACATTTTTGTAGTCTTAAAAACACACTTTTGAAATGAACTTTTACACAAATTAATTTATGCTGTTCTGTGCCCAGTTTTTATTATAATGGTACTTGTTAAAAATTGACTCCAGTGGCATTTTCATGCTTTACTTTTATTATTCAATATAGTAAAATATCTTTTCAGAGAAATTATTTAATATCATAATAAATGGGTGATTGTAACATCTGAATAATAATCCATTTGTTATCAGAAAATTGAAGGACCATTTTCCAGCATGTGAATGTTAATAAATACTGTTCAGATCGCTTAATTGTACGATCGGAAGTTCTCATTTTTGACTACCAAGTCAATCATTAACATGTTAATTTACTTGCACACGTGTCACCAAAAAGGTAAATAAAAATGTACATTCGATCCAATCACCAAGAATATACAGCTTGCTTGGCTATTATTATGTGTCACTCCTGCTTTTACCTACTGAAAATTCTAAGTGAATGTTTCGAAGTGAAGTTGAAAAATCATGTTTTCCAGGTCGTTGATAACAATCTCGAGACTCTCTTATACCTGCAATCCAGTTTTCTCTATCCCACTTTTGTACATCTAGATTCTTATAACTGGAATAATATTTTGGTCGCATCAATTTTGATTTCACGCGCTAAGAAGATCGGGTATGATACATTGATAAATAAATTCAAAAGTAAACATTTCGGTTTGAAATATGGCAATTGCACATAAACACACAATCGGTGGTGCCGACAGATCTCGCGTGATGAAAGTCTCTTGAGATCTGAAACTAGCGAGGAAAACTCAAGTAGTCCTTTATCGAACCAGCAGTTATACCTGTAACCGTGACTTCCTCTATTCTTATATCGTTGGTGAAAGAGATACCATTGATATACAGTTTTCTCAGTTAATCAAGATTGATAAACTGCCTAAAGAAGGATTTCGGGTGTTCAGAAAAATAGGTGTTAATAAATGACATATATCATTTATTAACATATGACCTTAATATTCAATTATAATCCAGTAATTAACTGCGACGTTTTTTTACCTCATTGTAATTTTTTCTAAAAAAGAAGTGAATAATTAATCAATAATATTATTAAAACGTTGTTACAATATTGAAGTAACGTTTCTCTTATAATAATTTTTCTATTTGCTGTTGTTAATCGATTTTGACTTTAATTTTGTATACGTATATATGAATGCATGTGTATATGCGTATGTGTTTTCTAGAGGAGATTAGAGAACATGCCTTTACGCATACAAAGATCTTATGTATAGGACTTAGGATACTAAACCTCCATGGAGATCATCCATTTATTGAAGTCTTGCAGCGTTAAAGAAAATTTCGAGACAAAAAATGTTCAAAAAAATGTTTTAAAGCTATATTTGTCGATATTTGTTGATTTTATGTGTGTATATAAACTCTTTATATCTCAGAAATGAATCGACCAATTTTCGTCGGAGAAATTAAGGAGAACATTTTATATACTGTAATTTAATTGATCAAAAAACATTTTACTTATCAACTTGAAATTGTAACCACTTATTACACTCAAATTTCAAGAGATTATCTTTATTTGTGTTTCATTGCTGCATGATAAAAAGAGTAAAAATTATTCAATCGTTATAAAATTTGGTACAGATGTAGCTTTTAAACATCTTCAGATCGAGTTCGTTGCTAAAAAAACAGTCTATTATGGCCAAAGATATTTAAGGTTAATAATTGTTTTAAACAATTTTCGAATGGCGTTTTCTTAAAGAATACTTGATGTATTGACTTAAATTTTTACCAACTCCTTGCACTTATTGATGATTATATTTAGTTAAAATGTGTAAGAGCATATCTTTATTTATTTTTAAGAAAAAAATTATTTTTTAAAAAAAGTAGATTTCGAGTTTTTTTACAAGATTTAAAAAATTTAACATAATCACTCTAAACAAAATAAAGTCTTACATTCTCAAAAGTAACTTCTACGAGATAGAGAAAATGTTCTTATTAATTATATCTTCTCAATTGTCTTGGAGTGTTAGAAAAATGTTTTATTTATTAGCATTTTTAAGGCCATTATATTAATTGGTATTAGTAGATTTTTTCGTCAGAGAAAATGCTTAAATAACTTCAAGACACCACTAAATAATTTACTCACTATAGGCATACCTGAGCCTAAACAATTAAAGATATTTTTATTCAATTCTAAGAAATGCTTCCTCGATTTCCTTTTTGATGTGCTTACTTACATCTGCGGTACGCCTGTACCACAAGCAACTTCATAAATTCAATCTATTAAATATGTTTACAATTGAATATAAAAGAAGGAAAGAGGGCGAATACACCCACGACACAAATTAATGCGAGGTTGTGTACTGGAATTGTTACAGGGAGCAAAAAAAGCGCGAGTGAGCAATCCGTAAGGATGGCTTTGACACAATACACGAGCCCTTACAAACACATTCGCATTTGCGCGTTCGAAATCTTCACTTTTTTATTTTCAAGCGCTCATAAGTACAATGAGGTTAGATGGGGGCGTCCATTCGTTGATTCATTATCAAGATACGCATTATTTATGCTGTGGTGGCTCTAAAAAGCAGTACGAATATCACGGGATATAGGATGAGAGTTTCAAGGGAAGTTGAATAATTTATGAAATAGTGATAGGAGGATATAATATTCTATTTTAAAGTTCATTTGAATAATTGTAATAAGAAAAGTAACATTATGTAAAGAATGAATGACGGGTTTTTTTTTCTTAGTATATTTTTCAGAATGATTGGTGAAGGTACATATACGTAAACAACTTTTCAACTATATTTGTATCAAGTATCTTAACTATTTTATTCTTCATTTTTATTAAAAACGGCATGCAATCGATTTTTGTTGTTTTAAAGGGTAAATATACTAAACTGTATTAAAAAAATCACTTGTGCTTAGCAATGAATCGTGAGAAAAAGTTGCATAATGATATTTTTCAATACAAAGCGCGTATAGGGATACTTTAAAAATTTATAAAATGTGTCGCGCTGAAAAGAATTCTTGTAAGTATGTATCACGTAGAAAATTTTTTTTAAAAATAAGAACCAAATTTTAATCCAAGTTACAATTTCATCAAATTCACGATACTTTTTTACTTTTACAGGAGATTTGTGCATCAAATTTTAAACGGTCTTACATTATTTTCTGGAAACTGTGTATTATATTTTGAGTTAAAAAATATTAAAAATTTAATTTTTTATTTCGAAAAATCTAAATAAAATTATGAAACAGATTCCAAACACGTTAAACCTTTTAATATTAACTTGTCAAAAAATATTTTTACTTAAAACACATCATAAAACTCTTTACAAGAGTTAAAAAATAACTTTTCTTCTGCCCATTTTTACATCCTCTTTCCTGAAAATTTTGACTTCTCAAAACTGTCCAATAAATCAAAATAGTCTTGCCTCCTACACGCAACCAATGCGATGTACTGCAACGCTTTCAACTTTCTGGTAATGCACACATGCTCTTATTGATAATAGAAAAGCGAGCCCGTATATACTCATATCTATAAGACTTATTAACGATCATATATTGCTCAGTACTTTGGACACTACATTTACTGCACTATTTGTTCACATGTACTTTATTAAATGTTAGAAGGACCAATCAAATTTTACATGTCCATTTCAAATCAACCAATCACAATCATTAGAGATAACAATCTGAAGTCCACCCCTTTTTATATGGGAAATCGGATATAAAATGCAAACATACACACACATATGAGGAGTTTTGAAAAATAGTGTATTTTTAACTATACTCAGAACAAGTTTATTGATATATATATATTCATTAAACTTGTCACATAACTTCCTCTATAACAAGACAACACAAAATAAGAAATCAGTACCATATATAGAATACGTTATTTCTCTTGCTAATTTGATTTGGTTAACGCCAATCACTGAAAGGCAACGCACAAATTGGAATGATATTTATTCCTCGAGTGCATAAAACAAGCTTTATATACGTTTATATGACACAGTGACGGTGTGTAAATTTTGATAAAAGTCCATTTCCGAAGTTGTCAAATGGGTCGAGATGCGTTATCGCATTCTAGTATACACCAGAAATCGATCGATATTTTTTTTGCTATTAGTCTCACGAGAAAAAAGGAGCAATTAGAAGGAAGTAATTGATGTCGCACACTTCGATGGAAACAGCACAACGGAAGTAATCGCTATGACATGAACTACATAGCAGTGAAAATTGCCATAATTATTAACTGAACAATATTCGGAATTTTTCACACATTTACCACATTGACATCTATTATTTAAGTTATATTAATTATTAATAAAAATGTTTTATTGTAATCGGAATATTTTGTTTAATTGCGTTTAGACTCAAATAACTTCTTTTATTAATTTATTATTTTTATATTAACTCATTTAAATGCATTTTTTATAATACGCGATCAATCCGAGAGTTTCACATCTAATTTTAGCTGACGTGACGTCTGCAATACCGGGACAAGTACACCAAAAAACGTGCACGAACAGCATTAGTTTACTTGCTATCGTCTGTGTCGTAAAAACGAAAGGTTTCGGAAGAATTCTCGTATGAGTAAAATTCTTTTTTTCTGAGAAATGCTCTCTCTTTATTTTGTTTTAGAAGTAAAGTTGATAAAAATAATTTTTTTCACAACAAACATTATATTTATATTGAGCTTTTGTTTTATTGTGAAATTGAGTTTGTTAAAATGGAAATTACTTTTGATCTTTCATGAAACTGTAGAAATGTGATTTATAATAAATTAAAAACAATATAGTTTTTTAATCATGATTTGTTTAAATAGAAAATAAAATTTTTAGCCCAGTTTATAATTTTCACAGTATTCATGTTTTGCAATTTCTGTAGCCTATTTGGCCCAGTGAGTGGTTATTGGTTATGGAAAGCTTGCATCTCAAATTATGTCGAATCGAACATTGAAAGCATATTCCAGTCACCCAGCCAACATTTTGCTAAGAGTGGAAAAACACCGAAACTGCTAATTTATTAATATCGTGATATAACCTAATAAATATTCAATTTTCTTGAATGATTCATCAAAAACACTTGTCCCTGAAAGTATTAAGATAATATAATTCTTACAGTTACTAGCTAATTGAATACTTTGCAAAAAAATCTAATTAGAAATTGAAATAAGGATAATTTTCTTATTAAGAAGCTTGCTACATTTTCACTCTCAAATATACGTGGGTACTGATACAAATTACGTAGCAAAACAACGTGATACACACTCATAAAAAGAAGAAATACGACTCTTGGCATTGTATACAACAAATGGGTGTTATGGCTGAGGCTAGTGCCGAAAAATAATGCTCGGTAGGATTCCTTTAGCCGGATGCATTTCTCATCTCCTCGCGAGCACAATATCCGCTCACCTACGGATGAGCAGGCTTCGTGCGTTGGCGCTACTGCTTCGTATATTCGAGTAATTTAAAAATCGAGAAACCGTAAGTTCGAATGTGAATGGTTCTATCTGGTGGCTCTTCCGTGCGTCATCATTAAACCTCCTACATGCTTGGTACATGTACATGTGAGTACGCGAAAGCGCAACAATAATATATAGGAAGTAAAATCATTAGTGTAATTAAATTAAGCTGAATTATTTAGAGAATCAAAAGCATTTAATTATGAGATTAACAATTGCAATTCTTGAAAATGGTGCACAGAAAAAGATAAAGGAAAGGAAACTTCAAAGAATGTTAGGTCGCTATAAGCCTTTTAGAGTAAAATATTACTGCATTTGCATAGCGCGACCTCGCTTATTCCATACACTAATAATCTCTTCATTGTGTATACTATTACTTTTAAATAAATAATTATACATAAATGCGTAGGAGAAAAATTTATGAATAAACTTATTGTGTAACGGTATTAAAATAATTTTTCGTTTAAAAATAAAATAATTTTCCTTCATAACCAACAGTTGAGTGATGTGCCTTAAAGGGTTTGGATGAAATGAAATATTTATAAAGCATAAAATCGCTTGTTCTAGAAAGCTTTTGAGCCATAAATACGTTCAACTTAAATATAAAAATATACTTGCCCGTTTGTGTAAAATCAACAGTATTTTTAAATGTTAACTCTAAAATTAGTACGAGCTTGTACAAAGAATTATATCATCCAAAATTAGCTTAAGCATGCGAAATTTATAACTCCCTAAAAATCTCAACAAGTGATCATTACAAAGATTAAATGAAAGTAAACATTATAAAAGGCTTTTGCTGCGACTGCAGTACTCCACATGTGCACCCCGCTTGAAAAATTCAACTATACCATAATTCGCTCAAAATAAATTGTCTTAAGAAGCAGCCTCTAATTAGGCGAGAAGCCGACTACCACCTAAAAAATGAAAAATGCAAAATGCGTTTTCAAAGAATACGCCAACGCATGTACTCATCTGTATACGCACAACATCAAAATTTCTTGGTACTTGTTAATAAAGGCGGCGGCGCCCGGCGAACACTGGCTTTGACGAGGGCCTCTACTGCCTTCTCGTACAAACCAATTATCTCCGCTGAAAAATAATACACAGACATACAACAGAATGCAAAACAGAAAATAGAAGTAACGATGGTTCTGCCACGCGTTTTTCTACTTGCCGCGCGGTTTATTTCATTTGCGTCATATCTATTTTTTACAATAAAATAAATACTTATACTTATCTTGAATTTTCAAAATACCAACACTTCCACTGTACTGAAAATGCTCATTTTGAATAAAAACAATGCCAAGACCGAACAAAATGCACTTAAAATAAGAATATTTATACCTCGAGGTGATGGAAATACCGACATAATTCTAGAATGTCTATGTCTTTTGCAAACACTAATATAATTACTAAAAAATTTTTTGAATATATGAGAGATCTATTTTTTAATAAATCTATTAAATAAAAAATATTAATAAAATCTCACGAAAACATTTTTGAGCGTAGTATTTATATGTACGAAGGGCCTGACTGAATTGATTTTCCAAGCAAACGTTCGCATGTTACTTTATTGAATAATGATATCTCATGGCCATTGTTTCGTTATGGAGTCAGATTTATATTTTGTCCGGTATTGGGTCTTCTCAAAATATAGAAAAAATTGAATCTCTACATGTTTACAGTATTTTGTGAATTTTAAGCTACATTTTAATATCACATAGCTTTTGCAGAAATTAACATTTTCTAATTTTAAGAAAGGTCTGAAAAACTTTTGGTCTCTTGTTTTATTTTCGTTTCTCCAAAGTTTATATCAAATCGTTTTTGGCGAAATGATTCAAGAC
Source organism: Torymus tubicola (assembly GCA_035583055.1). Classification (NCBI taxonomy): domain Eukaryota; kingdom Metazoa; phylum Arthropoda; class Insecta; order Hymenoptera; family Torymidae; genus Torymus; species Torymus tubicola. Next base: position 9,817 of record JAWWEQ010000031.1, read on the forward strand.
TAAAGTAGAATTACTTTGAAACGTCTTTTAAACCTCGAATTATTGTCAGCAAAAAATGATTTTATTAATTCGATTGTGTTTCTACTTTTATCTACATTCAAAATTGATTAAGATAAACAAAATAAATGAAACAGAAAACGTTCCTTAATCATTTGTTGCAATGAAAATTATATTTAGTTAAAATTTCAAGCGATGATCTTTATTTCGTTTAAACAAAAAAGTTTTAGAAAAAATTTGTACTTTCATTGTCGCACGATAAAAAGAACAAAAACTAACCAAAGTCATAAACCATTTAACATAGTTTCCCCGTATAAAATAAAGTCTTAAATTTGAAATATTAACATTAAAAATCAATTAAAAAAATCCGTGCCAATGAATTGAGAGCGAGTTTTTCCTATATTTGTATATATAGCAATTGTATTTCTAATATTCGTTTTAATTATACAAAGCCCCACAAGCCATACGTTGTATTTTTTTACTATTTGATAAATCATTGCTTTAAATAATCTACTGCTTTGTAGGCATACACGTTATGTAAAATAATTACATAAACATCATTCAATTATATATTACTCTAGTAGTATAAGTAGTCTACATCTAACGATCACACATCAGTGCCTAACAAGAGTCATGTAGTGTAGTCCTAGATTTGTTATTAAATATTTTTATATACACGTTGCACACAATTATACGCTTATCTGTAGAGGCTCTTGCGACAAACATCCTCAAGCCGTTTACGTAGGGTAAGCCCTTCTCATTTTGTATTCGAACAATTTGCTATTAGCACCTGTGGGCACATCTTTAAAGAGAAAGAACCACAGTACACCATGGATAAAAGAACTCCGAGATTTGTTTGTCTTTTTCATTTATTTCTGAAAATTCGAATTTACACAAGAAAAATTCGGGACTCAAAAATTTAAATTTTTATTATTTATATAAACTTAATAAATACTAACATAAAAAAATCATATGCAACTACCTTCCTTTCGATTTTCCTTATTATGAAAATATAAACATTTTAATTGTGTGAAAAGTACTCCCTATAAATATATTTAAATAATTTTTTCAGATTTAACAACTATATCAAAACCAGTTTCGCATTATCGCGCAAAGATAAGAAATATTCATGCAAATACCCAAACTTTTTTAGAAAGCTCTTGTTTACTTTTTCACTATTCAAGCAGCAGTGAGAGCATTGCTCGCCAACGAAGATCCACACAACTGTAAAGCCGATTCAGCGAGCGAAGAATAGTGTCGCGTCGTCGGATTCATTGTGCGTCTTAGGGACGTCCCGTGAATTTCAATTATGAAAACGAAAAATGAAAGATCGTGCGGAAGTGTTGGAGAATTCATGAATCACTTAAGTGGTTCTGCGTGACGCAAAACATCAGACCGAGTTTGTGAGAATACGAGCTTCTTTTGCTAATTTTTGAGGGGGAATGAGCTTTCAAATGATCGTGTGTATATGTGTGTGTACAATTAGTTTGTTTAGACGTCATAATTATTTCAGATCAAAAATTTGTTGTGCTTTTGATATTTTTAAAATACGCCAGTAGCATGTACTTAAAGAACTACTATAATTACAATACTCATTTTTCGAGGGTACAATTATATGTATTATATGTATGTAATAAGACTTTAAAAAATGTTGTAGGAAAATTTGCTGAATATCTGATAAAATTTACTATATTATGTAGGAACTCTGGGATATACTTGATTTATCGTAAATTTTATTATATACATATATGTAGTAAAATTTGCTACCTGTATAATAATTTTTATTATCACGTTGAAGAGAAATATCTAGATGCGTTAATAAAAATTACTATATTTATATAGTAAAAATTCAAGTATCACAAAAATTGCTATCTGAATAAGAAACTTCGCTACGCTATATAGTAAAAATTATCCATAAGATAATAAACTCTGTTTTAATAGGATATTTCCGACGTTTTCCCATGTGGTTTATAGAGGTTCCTCCCACCAAGGCCAAAAATTGCTTTGTTTTGCTACATTCCCGTTTTTGCGCGAGGAGGGAATGTGGTACTTTCGCCCCGGTGGGAGGAAAAATAGTATATTACGTACCTAGGGGGCGTGATGTAGGTTGTCTAAGTTTTTTCCTCCCAAGGTGCGTAATATACTATTACGTGACGTAGGAGTTCTCACTTTCCGCCGGCTGGTACGTAAATTAAATTCGTTAACTTTCACCTTCATTATAAAAATTACTATATAGATAGTAAAATTTGTTATTTTTCAAGTATATCCCAGGGTTCGTATATAATATAGTAAATTTTATCAAATTTTTAACAAATTTTCCTACAACATTTTTCTCAGTGTAGGTTCTTCAATGATTAAAAATCACGTAAAAATGGGTAATTATAACTTCTAAGGTTGTGAGATATGACAAGCAACGCAACGCCGTTTATCCTCATTTCTTAGGTTATGAGATTTGGAGTTGTTTAGTTATGGAGTTTTGAATTATCATTTTAATTGTGTTTTAAATTGCAGATTATGCTTTTCATGAATTTCTAATGTGCTGAACATTCCCTGTATAATGAGGGACCAAAAAGGATTTTCCAACGAGTTTTTGAAGTTTCAGTTAGCAAAAATTGTCGAAAATAGCTCAGTCAAACTAACTTTCTTGTAGGTCTGTGTTAGTAAAGAATACTTTTATCACAAAAGTAACAGATAGAAATAATGTTCTATTGTTCTGAAATCAAAAGATTTCCATTTCATTATTTTTAAATTAATGTCATTACAAAAAAAGCTTTTTATGTGGATAAAGCCAGATCATATAAACTGATTATTAGATAAAAGTTTTTCATTACGCGACAATTCAAGAAACTAACTATTAACTTATTTTAACATATTGACCTTCTTTAAATAAATTTAAAAATAATATTGACCTTCATTATTCTAAGAAACGAGCCATAAAAGGACAATGGATGTAATCAGACACACAATGACACATAAAACTATGAACATTCCGGCAACAGAAATCTAGTCGTCCAAGTCCTTACGGCCGAGAAGGATTTGAGCGACGCGTGCAAACTCGATGGAGGGAAAACAGCGCACCTACATCGTCGACGGTGGATGGGGAGGAAACCTTTACAACGAGTCATTTCTCGCCTATTTTCGTACGCGTCACGGCAATATATACTGGCAATTAACCCCGCGCGTAAGGCGCGCGTCACGAGGATTCCCGGGACATCAGCTCTCTCCTCATTGTATTCTGGATTTTATGTTATTTATTGCCTTATTAACTTACTGTATACGCCCTCTTTGCAATCTCTCAGCTTGATATTGCTTTTCACCAATCAGGCTCTCGCCACGCTAATTTTCATACATAACTTAACAGCCTATTAAATATGCGTTTCTAAATAGCATTGACTGATTTTTTATTTTTAATTATAGGAAACACGAAGATCATAAATTGGATGGTGAAAAACAGTATCTAAAGCCAACAAAAATCGGAAATATATGTACTGATAATGATATTAAATAAACTTGATTTACATAACTTTTTATATATCAAATATAAGAAATCGACTTGTATCGTATTATTATATTACTGTTGAAAAAGTTTGGAATAATACTTTATGATTGTCTATACCTTAATTACTCTTACCAAAAAATTATGTTGACAAACGTTTGTTTAATTTATTCATTCTTTTTTTCGTTCATATATCACATAATACATCATATTGAGTTGGTTCAATCACAAATTACTTCTGAAAGTAATGGGAAATGCAATTTTATCATTAGGTGTTATCAGTAGCATATTTCAATAAAAGTGAGCGAAACGTTTTCTATATTACCGGCACTCTACCCTATCTACAGGATTTTAAGCAATGGAACTATAAGGTATGCGATCGGCAATAGGTAAATTCTTAGATTTTCAGTAAATAATAGAATATTTTTTAACCAAATATTATATCATTTTATTTATTATACTTTTTACTTTAAAATACCTTCATTTATTGATACTTTTATTCATTAATTATTTTATTAAAATATTAAAACAAAATCGTGAAACTTAAATATTTTAATATCTCTTTGCAATATTTAATAGGCCTCCGATACTATCGTTGAAAATATAAATTGATTAATTTTAAAATTATTCTAATGTACCAACAGACTAAGCTATTTTTAATTTTTGCTTTTTTTCTTTTTTTTAAATGATGATGAAAACATTTTTAAAAGTAAATTTTTAAAACATTAGAAACCCAATAATGCTTTTTTAATTTTATAATAAACTAATAATATAATTAAAAACTAAATATCTAACTTAGGAAACAGGTAAATTATATATGAATAGCAAAAACTATGTTGTGTTAAGCAACTCAAGACAAATATTGATTTTTTATTTACTTTGACAAATTATTTCACATGTCAAACAATACACTATATATATTAAGATTCGGTTAGAATAATTATCATATATAACATAGTCGATGCTTTCGACAGGCTTTCATCTTATATTTATGTACGTTTACGTTTACAATTAGAAATTGTGAACAGCAATGACATAAACATTTACCATCAAACCAGAGAACTGCATAAAGAAGAAGCTTTCGTTGAACATTTCGTTCAAGCGTTTCGTTAATAAACTCTAAATCACCGAAAACTATAGTAAAATTGCCTGCAATCAAAACCTCCCAACTAAACCCTGTATCGTATCATAAAGCTACAGTTTTAAGCATAATAGTAAAGAATTTCGAGAATAGCATAGCTTCTTTTGATCCCTTAACACCGAAGTACCGATTTTAAATTGAACACAATTTTTATTTATTTTGCCCGGCGTTAAGAGGCCAATATCTTACATACTAAAAGCAAACCGGCTGGGGATCCGCATTGAGCCCCAGCTCTATAGATAGGAAAAAACGACTTTTAGCGTTCGTCGAATCACTCGCGCCACGCACACACACGATCCAAATCCCTTCGAATTCGCGGCGTCATGTCATTCACCTCCGGGGCTGCGCGTGCTTTCTTCGATTTTCCGCGGTCACTTTTTGCTAGTTCGCCTTTTATTTTTGTTTGTTTGTTTTTTTCATATGTCTACGTGTGGATTTTACGGATGAAGATCGCTTTGGCGGTACATGGTATCCGCGCGTGTTCCGGGCAGTGATCGACCTTTCGGAAAGCCAACGAAAAAACCCAACGAAATTCAACTCTTCTCTTTGTTTCTTCACCTGGAATGTTTGCTATTTTTTCTTTTCACTTTTCTTTTGATTAACCTGAGCAGTTAAAACTTTGCAGATATATTCTCAATTTTTTCTCTCGCTCTCACTCTTTCTTTTTATATATTTAATGACATTTTCTTATACGATAAATTCTAGATGACAATTATGATTATATATATACTCTTTCAACGGAGAAATATATATATGTATATATACTATATTCGTTAAAACATACATTTCGACGTAACAACATTGTACACGATAGCACAATATACATTATTTTTCTTTCTTTCTTTCGTTCTGCACGATCCTAGTCCTTCCGCTCGTCCTTCTCATTATTTTTTTACAGATAGTAAATACTTTACATTCTTTCTTAATTCCCTTTACCGTAGCTTCCGTCGGTGTAGTCGAAAAATATTATCTCGTCTATGTATATTTGTAATAGCTTTAAAATTACGATTAATTAGTTTCCTATTTCATTTTATCTTTATGAATACTAAAATATTCTTTGTCTTTTATTCGCTCATGACAATTATTTTGCATTGGTGCGGTTACTTTGTTACTTCTTCACCGTTTCTCGATCAAAATACAACCTGTGCTCCATAATTGGGACTTGTCCCGACCGCTAAGATATGTAGGTACAATCAGATACGCTTCATCTTTTTTCTTGAAAAAAAAGCAACAGATATTCATTAATTCATCTTTTTAGTCTGACGACTGCAGAAACAACCATTTACAATAACACATTTTGGCATTTTTTCATCCTTTTTTTCTCACAGTGATTGGAATAAATACACCAAGACATCAAATCAACACGATAATACAATTCATGATCCGTTGCACACAATAATTTTTTTTTCTTTTTTTTGTTGCTGTTCATTGACAATGATGGTACATTATTGACTTCTAGGAACGTCGATTGAACTTTTCTATTTCACCCATTTATCGGTTTGTTTTCCATACATTGCTCACAAGAATAGTGTGCTCTGCAACGAAATCGTAAGAAGAAAGGAAGAAAATGCGGGAACAGGTGATGGATTGAAGGTAAATTGTCAAGAGTCGAGCGTTAACAAAAGCTGCAGTATGCGTAGGTATGTAAGATTGTATAGGGGAAAGCGTAAAGAAGCGTGGCATCTGCTAGGGAGAGAAGAAGAGCAGTAGAAGTAGCAGCAGCAGTGTTAGAGTGTTAGCAGCCGATGCGCGCTTTCGACGCGTACGGCCACCCATCTATCTGAAAGACATTGCCTATTTCCTTTCTCTGTTTGTTTATTCTTTAGTATGCGTATATGCGCAGTACATTGCTTATGCCTGTTAACAATCTCTTTATCTCTATGTAACGTTCCTCATCGGCGCTTCACGGTCCCCGTCGCGTCATCGTCGTCCCCGTAGTAGTGGTCCACCTGCGGAACGAGGGCTGGAATGGCGAGAGTGCGCGGTGGCGGCGACGCAGCGCGGCCCCTTAGTAGGATGTCTTGCCAAATATGAAGTTGCCGGCCGTCGAGGGCTCGTCCGACGTGAAGAACTGCACCCAGAGCTTCTCGAACTTGTCGCGGGTCACTTCGTCACCCTGCAAAGAGCCATGAATTAGTAACAGGTTTCGCTCTACTACGGACGTCGGGTTCATTTTCTATGAACACGGGCATAGGGGAGGCTGAAAGATTGAGGGGTACACCGCGGCGATAAATCTAAAACTTATTATCTCGGCGAACAGTCGGGTCAGCTTCGGCTCATAAGTCAGCTGCATTGTTTAGCGTTCGTGAAGGTTAGATTCAATTATCGCTACGCGATTTCGATTAGCTTTCGTTATTTAATGTCTATTGCTTTAGGAGAAAACGTTAATATTTGATTTTTGCTGCCGGAAGAAAAAAAAATACTCATTTGCGTTCAGTACACTCGTATTGAACACGTTCTTATTCGATTTTGAAATTAATAAAATTTTTTCGCGTTTATTACATTCCTATTGAAAAAATCTTTCATCTAACTGTTTTAATACTTAATTCGTTAGTAGCCGTAGATACACGAATAATGATTTATTCATATGCATATGATTTCAACTTAAAAATTTGTTTAATTTCAATGTTTTATTAAATTAGAGGCATATATCATACCTGCATTAATTCTTACAGAATGATTAAAAATGTTTTTCTAAACTAACATAAATTCCTGTCAATTACGAAAAGCATAGTAGACTCGAACGCTTTCGTATCTTCAGCACACTTTGACGGAGTGGAAAATCGCCTCCCTTTCTATTAGCAACTTGAGCGCTGTGAAGATCTATTTATACGGGTATCGCGCCAATCGACGAGTCTGTGCGGTAACTTTCTAATGCAAACGCGTTAATCGAAAATGGAGAGGGAGAGGAAACTCACAACTAGTAGCTTCTTGAAGGCCTCCCTCGACTCGCTCTCCTCGACGCCATAGGACTTGCACACCTGGCTGAACTCCGTCTCATCGATTGAGCCGTCACCTGCGAATTCACACCGCATAATCGTCATGGTTTAAGACATTAATAACTTTGTTAGTAAAGAAGGTGAATGTTTTAGCAAGGAAGAAAATTAATAAAGGGCACGGCATAAAAGATTAATGGTTTAAAAATTAAATGTATTTGGATAAAGAATGACTGCATTATTTTCGTTGTTTGTAGAGAAAATGTAGAATTACTACCAGTATTGATGAAAAATAACCTGCGCTTTTATTATTTCTAATAAAGCGGAAATGTGAAATGCTGATTGAAAGTATATACGTGTTAACATACATTGAAAGGAGGTGCTAATATAACTTTTAAAAATTTTCTCTTATTGGAGTAGATACCTTTCAAATAAATAATGACTTGTATTTCAAACAAGAACTATAACTACGAGTTATTTAAAAATAATTCCAATGTAACGATGTTCTCATTTATTTTAAATGTTAAAAATTTTAATCCGATAAGTTGGGTATTTATTTTGAATTTTCATGTATCTTGGTGCAAATACATGAATATCGATTTTTCAATAAATCATTATACACTCTTCGATTTACTTCGGAAAATTTAATAATAAGTCTTGTATCCGCAGCATTAACTAATGGATTACGTCCATTAGGTCAATAAATTTAATTTTCCCTTGTATCAATAAATTATAATGTGTAATTCAATAAATCAATAGGAACTGGTTTAAATATTCTTTTAATCAGCTGTAATAATTTCTTTTGAATTCTTTCTTTTATAATTAAATTAACAACATAAACATGTATGTTTCTTCACTTGATTTCAGATAATATAATAATAATACTAGGAAAGTTTTCATATCTATTAAAATAAAATCTATAAGAACTTTGATATGTTAGAAATATTAATAATATAAATTTCATCCCCTAGTAATGCTTGCTTATTTAAAAAGGTAATCTATCGTGTTCTCGTCTATTTTCAACCCTTTCAATTTTTATATCGATCATTTCTATAAGTAAAGCAAATAAACTAAAAAGTAAGTATAGCAAAACCCATATCCCAGAAGAAAAGCTCGGCTATATGTGCTTTGGCATTCGCAGGCAAGTCGAGAGATTCATCGATAGCGCGAGGTATGTGTCACAATTAACCATTTAGAGTTTCAAAGAAGTAATTCATCGCCTTCTCCATCCAGCCATCTATCATCTGAATGAACCTAACCTTGCCCCTTCTCCCGCTGGCTCTAAAAATACTCTCCTTTCACTGGAAGAGCACGCCTATAGAGTGCAGGGGAAAAGCCGAGCGGCGTACTCACCGGAGGTGTCCTCGAGGTCGAAGACGAGGTTCATGTAAGTCTGCTGCCATTCGACCGCGTGCTCCGGATCCTTGGCGTACTCTTCCCACATCGAGTACCATTCGTCCCGGCTGATCTGCAACACGAGAGAGTTAAACGGCCGATTAATCACCAGAAATAAAACTACCGCGTCGCACTGCATCTACACACACGCGCATACATGCTCGCGCAATTTGCATACGACAGACGAGACTTTTGTCTGCTCCGGCCCGCGAGCGCAATTTGTCTAATGGATTATCCATTCAGGTTCGCGTTCGGCTCTCTCTCTATCTCTCTCTTGCTCTGGCCGGCAATCTAAGCCACTTAACCACTCGAGATTTCGCGTTCGCCGCGCACTCGCGCTGACTCACGATGAACGATGCAAATAAGCGGACTTTATCGAATCTGTTTTGACATCGAACGCGACGGTGGGCCAGCAGCCCGCGAGCGACCCTTGAACTAGATCCCGCGCTCTCTAGTGTTATTTATTCGCCACTCCTTGGGACGCTGCTGCTCCGGCCGCTGCAGTTCTGCGCTAAATTGTTTCTGGCCGTGAAAATACAGGCGAGCTCGCTTTTCGGTCGCGCACCGCCAAATGGGAATGTACGAGCTTTTTTCCAGATAAAAACGTTACGCGGCGCAGTTTTTCTCGACTCACGAGCTCTTTCTCTCCTGGGGCTTTTTTCGCCTTTTCGAGAGGAACGTCTTTTACGCGCGAGTTATGCGTTCAGTTATTTCGGAATATTTAAGACTCGAGGTGTAAGGAAGTAGATATATTCGCTTGGGTTTCTTGTTCTGACCTTCTGAACGAATTCATTTTATTTATCTATAATTTTAATCTAATTTCATTACATGATAGCTGAAAATTCAGAAAATTTTCATTTTACATTGTAAAACAAAAACGATATTCAATGAAACAATTTAGTTATTTTTACGACAATTGAAGGTTTGTATTATTGTATCTGATAATTGAATAGTCAATAAACCATTGTAAATCATACAGTCAAACAGAAGTTTCAGTTTATCAAAGTGATAGCAATCTCCCAATTATTATTGTCGTTAAGCCCAATCAATCGCACTACCGCTTACAAGCCATCGATGCTTTTCGTTCGTGCGCAAAAGCTTACTCACATTATTGATTTTCCAAGCTAGTATGAATGAAAGAGATAGTTTCAGCAGTAATTCAATAGTTTGCTGTCGCATTTATATTATAGTGTATCCAGCGAGAAATTACGTGCCCTTACGCTGCTACGCACTTTCAAGCCATTTACTCCCCACGTAAGTGTAACCACTATACCGCAACGGTATCTATACGAGGAACTTAAACGAAAAGCATTTATTATTTCACTTGCATTAGTCCTTCTATGCATGCTATTAAAATTCAAATAATATTTTATAACTAAAAGTGAAATAACAATTTCATAGATAGGTATAAAATATATAAACAAAATAATAATCACGTATAAAAGTTCAAATGACAAAATTAACAATCACTTTTCAAATTTTTTTTCTTAATATAAGGAAATTTCAACTATAACATTAATTAAGCGAATGTACAGTGGCGGCAGTAAAGTCAATAATCCTCTCTTCTTACATTAGCAATCTGACTTACTCGAAACTTTACCAATTATACAAACAACAAGGCGCGCTAATACGTACCTGCCCATCGTTATCGGCATCAGCGCGTTTCTGCAGACCGTCCCAGACTTTGTTAAGGGTGTCCTTCGTCTGCTGGAACCTCGGATGACCTGCGGCCCATCCTCTCGCCTCGCAGATTTTCTGCGAGCAAAAACCAATCAATTATTACGCGGCCAATCGCCGGGAAAAATGCATGTGAATACACGTGCGAACGATAGGTCTCACCTGTACCGCAAGGTCGAAATCTTTTATGTCGATCGATCCGCTCTGATTGACATCTGCAACAGGGAAAAACAGAGGCTGCATTCAAGTTTTATGGAGCGTCGCGAAATATTGAATAAGTCAGTAAGTTGGGGAGTGGAGGGCGTGAAAATTGAAAACCTAATTGTTATTCAGCTCGGGTCGCGAATTTATATTTCAACTTTCAAGAAGCGCACTCTCTCTCGGATGTGAAAAAATTTATTGCCAACGCTGTTTGCAGAACGGTAATCAGAGGAACAAAGTTCAGAAATGTGTCGGACGCCCTCCGAAGGGAAAAGCCCATTTGAATTTCGAAAAAGCCATTGGGCGATGAAGCTTTTGCGTTTTCACTTTCGACACTTGATTTTCGAGACTTTCTTCATCCCCCTCAACTCTTACAAGCAGCTTTTTGGGATTTTCAATACTACACCCAATTCCTCTGACGTATTGGTAAAGTTATTTAATAAGACATTTGACTATTTTCTTTATCAGTTTATTCAAATATCTGATTGAACATTTAGAATAATTTTTGAAAGTCAAAAAAGTATCCTACAATAATATATGAAATTATTATTGAAATAAATAAGATTTCAAAATTAATATGATAATGATAATGCTACATTACGATGAAATAATGACTGTTTATGATGCTATTCACGAATGATAGAATTAGCTTTGAACGCGATAAGAAATATTTTATAGAAACAATAAACAACTTTGTTGAATTAACTGAGAACCACTTTCTCGTAATGGTCCTATAAAACTGGTTAGATGGCTAGACTGTAACCCTGGAAGCTAAACTACAACTTCTCAAGACAATAATTCAATGAACTGTTAAATTGTCAGTATAATCAACAATAACAAAATAATTATAATGTTCTTTTGTCCGTATAAATGGAAAAATTGTGCAGTTAATATTCAAACACTGTACAATTTCCTATAAGGTATAACAAACTAAGATTAATTTTTTAAAATCAAGTTTAGGTGTGTTGAAGCTCCTTGTTATTCGTGTGTATTAGAACCTGTCTACCCTCATAATTATGGCAAAGAGTACTTAATAATTTTCATTAAACATGAATATAATACAATAATAAATATCTACTAATCATCATTTACATGTTAATTTAAACTTCTTGACTAATCCTGACTTGCCACTATGCAGCAAACCTACCCTATCCTAATTTAAATCTTGACTGAATAACATAAATGACTATGACTTATTATAAAAGGAGCCCACAAAGATTGAAGAAAACTGGAAATATTGATTATTTCATATGTAATTAACAATTTTTTAACTAGTCTGACCCCAATGTAACCCTCAAAAGTTATAATATGTTATGGATTATTTGTGTAGAAACTTTGTTACTATATGTAAAGCGCGCTGTACTCAAAATAATCTTTATAGCACGGTGTGGCCTAAGCCCGCGCCTAAATCACGCCTATCCGTGACCTAAGTAGCTCATTATTGCACCGCGTTTATCATCACCTCTCGGTGCAATAGTGGCCTGCTCGCTCACGGATATGCGTGACGGCGGGCTTAGGCAGGTCATGCCAATAAAATTCTGTACGATATAGTTCCTCCGTATTACCTCAAATACTTAACTTATCAATGTAATTTATAAGATTCGAAAATATATTTTAAGAACTAAACATTTTTCCTAATAGTATTTGTATACTAACAGTTGCCTTTTTGTTATTTATTTTTTCATAAATTATGTATTTAAAATCGTTGGAAAGTATTACTCGCAAAAAATAGCCAATGTAGAAATAACACATTTCAATTAGTTTTAGCAGATGGGCGTTGTAAATTTTTATTAAAAATACTTTCTTCTATGCATTCAATAAAAAAAATTGAAACTTGTAATAATTAGATAAAGATTGGATTGTCGAAGAACTTGACTATATGCGTAACAGACATGCATCTCGGGGAACTCTTATATGAATTCATTTTGGATGAAAAATATGTCCATATTGAAATATATTAATTCGATTCCGCGTTGTTAAACTGATAGGTCACTTCAATAACTCTCTTACGTGAACTCAACAGTTCTACAGTCTATTTAATCGTGTTTTGACTCTTTGTCAACGCTCTGTCCCCTTGACGCGCTTAACAACGCATTTTCTTTCGCTCCGTCTGAACTTTACTCCGAAAACCGAAAACGACACCTTTCTCCTTCTCCTCTCTGATAAATCTCCCGACGCTAGCACGTGCGAGCGACGTTGGGTGAAGAAAGAGCTCGCGTGCTGAGTTTCCTCTCTCAGGACGTTGACGACGTCGGTTGGGGCCGGCCTATGCCGTCGCCGCCGCCGACAATGGGCCAACCGCCGTCCCGGTGAACATTAACTGGCTCCGGCATTCACGTCAGCCGGTGAATTGGGCGTCATTAGTTTTCGACCTTCTGGAGTCGAATTTTCGTTTGCCCTTATACACCCCCCGCATATTTATCTCGCATACCCGTCTGCCCGGGTATTAATGTATGCACTTTGCATCACGCGATTTTGTGATATGAGGCCCACGGCGCATGCGCTCTTAGGAATTAATTATTCCCATAGTGAATGCTGATACGCGCAAACGAGCGTGGCAGATGCAGATGATTCGTGTGTGGAAAAGCAAGAGAGAGAGAGAGAGAGAGAGAGAGAGAGACAGAAAGCACGTATGTGTATGTAAAGAGGGAGCAGAGCAGAAGATCTTAATTTTGCCGTTCTTTCACACCTGACTCATGCATGTTACAGTGCGAGTGCTAGTCATTCCAAAGTGGATAGTTCTCTTGCACTAATTTTCTAGACGATTGACGTGAGTTTCAATTTTAGGAGATATATATTATTTTGAAAAATAAAAAATTTTTGACTTGTAAAAAAATGTATATGTTAGTCATAAATACCATTGGAAAAAGTATAATTATAATAATACCATATTTCTTACCATGCTTATGGTATGAAATATTGTACTGCGAGGAATTTACACAATCATGTTTACTATTAACGTTCTTTGATGATTTATTGCATTATGAATGAATATATATAGGAATTTGTGGGATAGAATTTTAATAATATATAAATATGTTTCAGGCGATGACAACTGAACAAAATTGCCAGTTGCAATGCCGGTATAAATTTTTGTAATATGAATAAGAAAATCATTAAATTTCGCTTTCTTTTATTAGTAAGCTAGTGCAGACTAATTATTAATAATTATTACTACTGTTTTACAACTCCTACAGTAAAAATACTTTTTCTTTACACATATATAGCATACAGCTGAAATTCTATATTTAGACTAAAATCATTTGATCATACTCATTTAATTTTTTTATCGCGAAAAAACAAGATTGAATCGTAAAATAAGTAATGGAATATATCTTTTTATTCAAACAAACATTATTTTTATTATAAAATAAAAAAGTTGTAAAAGCAAAAATATAGGCTACGTTGAAATTTCAATGCCTAAATGGTTTACTAAGAAATAAAAAAGGTTTTTTTTCGTGTTCGACCTTTCATAACGATAAAATGAATTTGATACTATTGCAGCATTGATTTTCTAGAAGCTTTGTTTTATCACTTTCATGAAAAATTTTTATATCAACTACTCATTTCATAACTTTGATTCCGACTATTTTTAGCTAGGTAATTTTAGTTTAAATAATTGACAATTTTATGGATAAGAATTACTGTAGAAAATATTTATTTTCATACCGTATTAATGAATATTAACCCACATATTATTCGATAAATAAACATCAAATTCTCTATTAAAATCAATATACATTCAGTAACCATCTACCATTTATGTGCATTATCTAACCCGTAAAATGAGGTATGTAATTTTGGCATAAAAAGCAAACAACCCCATGAAAGGAAACGGGAAATCCTCTTTTATTATTTTATCTTATTTTTTACTTGTCATAACGTTCATATGTCTGGCGTAAATCCATTACTCCGAAATTCGCAAAACATCATCTAGCTAACATAAATCACAACGACGCATTGATGGAAAAAAATTCACGCTGGCGCACCCACTAATCAACCAACCGCATCTCACCCCTCTTTTTAATCTGTCAATAAAACACTCCTAAATCTCGGCACCATAACGAGCCGTGAATCTTCGAAAGCTCGGACGTTACTCTGGATTTGTCAGGCCAACTAGAAGCTGCGTTTTATTGTCGTACTTTAAGGAGTAAAGGTCGAAAAAGATCGCAAATAGTGAAGAAAGCTGTTATCACATACCTCAATCGAAAGACAGTTATAACAATGTATTTCTCGAAATAATATTTTCTTTAAATAAATATTTATCTTTTTAATTTAAATATATCTTTCATAAATCAAGTAACCTTTTTCTGTTAAATAAATAATTTTTTTATGAATTAAATATTTTTCTACGGACTATTAATACTTTGATGGAATAGATTATTATCGACTGGTATTCGCATTTAAAATTTCCTATTAATTTAATAAAAACTTTAATAGAACAATAACGAATTCACCAACAACCCATAAATTTAGAGTCTTAACTTTGTTAATAAGAAATAACATTCGCAATATTCTACAGTACACTTACTAATTGTTTCTGTAAACATACATAGCATGTCGACCGCATCGCACATTTCCAAAGTTTCTGTTCCACGAGAAGAAAATTCTCATCTTAGAAGCGCTAAAGCCACGATGCGAAAAGAATTGACTGCTAGAAATTGATATTATCGCCAGTAGAGGTTTTTTTCCCTTTAACGTATAATCGCCGGACACTTAGCGAAGCTCTTCAACGGGCCACGGGAGCTCGAATCGATACGCTACGAGCGATCGAAATGACAGGGTTATTGTCAGGGGCACCTCTCGCTCTTAGTGTAAAGACCAAGAGTGAGAAAACGAGAAGGTGATGGGCTGCGTAATAGTGGGGAGGAGTAGGTTTAATTGGTATTGATGCGAGCATTTCGGCGCAGATCGCAATAGCTGGATTAGGGTTTATTAAACCCCATTTGGCACTGGCCTCGGGTACGTATTTCTCATCCTTATTGGATTATGGTTAAGACAGTTTTTCTGACAATTACAGTTGTAAATCGATATATATTTTTACAAAGAATCTTTATATCTGTAATAAAGCTGATGTTCGAGAATATGACGTGAATGACCAAAAATATTTGACAAACCCCGTATGGACCATCACCCGCATGATAATATCCGCACTGGGCTATTTAGGCACCTATATTGACTTTTAAATATTTAAGAAAGTATTACTTTTTTACTGGACAAATATGAAATATTTTCTGCAAGAATTTCTGCGGAATTTTCCTGTGGGCGAAAACTTTGTAGAAATTTCTTGTGATATTTCTGCAGGATTTCTTGCAGAAATATCTGCAGAGAATCCTGCAGACTTTTTTCTACGAAACTGTTATATAAGAACCACGAATATGGTATACGTCTTAGAAAGTCGTTGGGCTTTGTAATAACAATAATAGAAATTAATTTTAAAATATAATTACATTGTAAGAGGCATTTAATATTAAAAAAAGATGATGAAGTATAGAGCTTGATCAATATTAATGAAAGCAAGGCATTCCAGAATATTTTGCACTCAAATAATGATTAATAATTAATTAATGTCCGAATTAAATGTGTAATTAAGAAATATAGCTTAATTCATTTTGAAATATGCAAATCTCTATTTTTCAGCGATTTTATTGATAAAAGTAAGTTATTTTTGTATTGGAAATTGAGTGAATTCATCATATGTATAAAAATGAATATCGATCAAAGTGTTCATTTGTAGAAAACGTGATGGTGAAAGATCGATTTCTTAACAAAACATTTATTTAAATGTAGTATGCAATTTGACTTTCATGAAGCTAGAAATTCTGACACGTTATTAATCAGTGACAGTAAGTAAAAATCTTTTCGTAAAATGTGAAAACTGGAGTATTAAACAATAGCGACTTTATTATGCGAGTTTTGGCTAAACAGAGAGAATACTGATTTCTTTTGATCGGTTATCACGATAATTAAATTAGAAATTTCAACATATTATTTTTAACGTACCTAAATTGATCACTTTAAAACCTAGCATGCTGTATAGAAAGGACTTTCCTTATGCTAAACAATGAAAAATTTTAATGATCATTCTAGTAGCGCACTAGATAGAATGGTATTTGCTTTAATCTCATTTTTGATGAACAGAATGCTGATATGTCAATCTACACAATACTGGCTATTTTCATAATACCATTCCGAAAAACAACATCGAGTAACGGAATTTCTCGCTAAAATCAAAACACTTGATGAAAAATGCAAAAGTGTGTCCACGTGCTCTTTTCCACAAGAGTAACCCACCTCCCTTAACTTCTCTCTTGCTCCCGCTCAACCTCTTTCCTTTGTGCCATTCTGTTCAGTTTGGCTACTCAATTTCTCGTAAGTTAGTTTGCAGTCATAAACAGACACGTACGTGCACACACAGGCACACACACGTACACAATCCACGAATGAAACAAAAATAGGTGCTATATACAAAAAACTACTCTTGGGGAATTTTAAGCAACATATTCACGATTCTTATTCGTTCTTGGTTCGTTCTCATCAGAACGAACTCGAGGAAAGTCAGAGCTAAAAATTTATTTTGTGTTGTACTCTCTCTTTCTTTCTCTGTATCCCCGCCTCCTATCACGTCCCCGCGTTCTCCCTTGAGGACAAAAGCTTTGCGCGCGCGGAAAACGATCCGCCCGGCGGCGTCGGTGATGCGGTGAAAAAAAAATACACGCCGGTAAAAGGAGAGAAAAAATCAATCGCCGCACCCTCGCTCTTACGGCTGAGGACGAGAATTTTTCAAATTACAAGCCAGGACGTCGCTTTTTTCTTTCTCTCTCTCTCTCTCTCTCTCTCTCTCTCTCTCTCTCTCTCTCTCTCTCGTCCAGTGTCCGATATATTGCGCGCGCTAGTGAGATATATCGAAGGCTGCAGCGGCGACTGTACGAGTAAAATAATGCTGCTCTCTCCGCCGCAGCCGCCCTTCGTCGGCGTTCGCGCGGTCTCACGTGGGGGGAGAGAGAGTTATGTTTAGAGTGGCATCAAAGGAGCTAGGAGAGAGGATGCAGCGGTGGGTATAGAGGGGTTAATGAGAGCTCCGAGGCGTATGCGCACGCGTGAGGAAGAGAGTCTTGGTGAAGCTTTTTATCTTACTAAGCGCGGCCTTGACGACGCAGGAGAGAAAGCATGTGAGTTGATGTCGCGAATGGCCCCATTATGCGGCATTGTTTTTGTGCCTCGAGCTTTTAATGCGGACTGTATGCGCATGTATGTGTCAGAGAAATCAATGCTATATATCAGAATGTGTTCTTCTGAAACGCTGTTCTTATTGCGATGCTAATTTACCATTTCTATCAAATGGCATGGAAATTATTTATAAATATAATTTATTATGAAAAGAAATTGTTTCTAAATTACTCGAAGTATGCATTCAAATACTTTTTTAATCTACGTATGTTAGGTGAGACATGTGAGAACAACTCGAGGAGAGATGTGCATCGGCTTCGGTAGCTTAGTGTAAAGAACAGCCGTTTGAAAAGTTCGGAGTTCAATTTCTCACCGAGTCACGCCGTGACGTTTTTCTATCGAGTCACTCTCTCTCTCTCTCTCTCTCTCTCTCGCTATTTATTTATTCATTTGCAATTATTAAATCATAACATAATCAAATAAAATAAAGGATTTAAACAAAATTTTTTCCGAAAACATATAGAATAACAATAATATAATAATGTTATAAACCAGAATTCCTTTCCTTAATCTGTAATGTAATAAATTGTTTTATTTCCAGTTTATTCTGACTAATTAAATAAAAAAATTTCATTGCACTGTATGTATATTTAATGCAGTTATTAAAGTAAAACAAAAATGAAATAATTTCCATGTCGAATCAAAGAAAAATGGCTACGAATTATAGAAATGCATTCAAAATTAAGCGTCTTTTATCAGATAAAAATACCTAAATTTGAGGAAAAATTTTTTGCGAAGTTTCTATAGAAACTATCTTGTATAGTATTTTGTAAAAACTTGTAAAGGAGCATGATTGAAAACAGTCGCAACATTGATGCAACTATCTCACCGTACCTAACTAATGCAACTTGAACTATGTAAATATAGCCTCAACGTCACCCAACAAACTCGACTTCTTGAAACTTTTCTCGTGAATTATATAATGAATATTATTTATTTAAATTTATGCTTTTTACGAACTAAACAGTAAGAAAGGTTAAAATTGTCTTTTGAAATTTGTTTCTTTTACTCCAAGCTCTATGTTGTTCTCTTAAGAATTGCAACATTCTTTCGGAAAAGAATTTCGTATTGAATCTTTTCTGTATTTCTTTGCGTTTCGAACTTGTTTAGAATTTTCTTGCACTCGGTAAATTGTTTTTTTTTCAGCTCCACGTGCTCGTAAAACTTTAGGCTGCGATTGTAGAAAGTGAAGTTGTTGGTTAATTCGAAATTCTTGAACGAAAAAGAGACAAATTGTCAAAGTTTGGGCTAAATTACCTAGAGATTGTCTAGAGGACCAATATATTTTTTTTCCTTAACTTTGTTTATTAAATTATTTTCTGTTCTAATTTATGAACTCTAAAAAAAATGGAAGATATAAAAAAAGTAATTTAAAAAGTTTTTTACAATTGTCTTTTTTAAAACGTAAATAGGCATATACAATAAAACGTTTGATTTAAATACGAATTGTATGAAAGCAAGAAGCATACCACATTCTCTTAAACTTTATGGACATGTGGTTTTCATTTTCACGAGTTCACTTAAGAATGTGCTTTTAGAAGTCTCGAGGTTGCTCATTATCTTTTAATATCAGCATTTGAAGATTCAAAATGAAAGAGCTTATGTGTGTATCTAAGTACTAACAACGAATTCATTAATATTCTACCAGAGTTTACGTAAAATTATATTGTATAAATATTAAAAGGACTTTTTTGCCCTAAATCATATAATTTTTTAGTTTGAACTTTAACTAAATCAGCGATATTAGCTTTTGAAGTATTTAAGAATGTAATTACAGAAATTGAAAGCTCGTTTTAGTAATCATTACTATTTCTTGATAACAACCTTTACTTATTTTTTCACAATGAATAAAATTCTGTCTATTGTAGACACCAGAATGAGGATAAGGTTAATTGAAATTTAGCATTCAAATTAACTTTTAGCCTTCATTATGAAATTGGCAAATGAAGTAAAAATAGATTTAAAAAATTTATGTTTTTCAATTTACCTTTTCCTCCAAACACAATATTTAATAAACCCAAGTTTATATCATTAGTTAATTCACGTTGCAAAAGTCGAAAATTCAAAACGAAGTTGAAAAGGAAACTGGATAAACATCGTCATAAATCTGATTATGCGCGAATTTCGCGATAACTAACTCTCCCTCGCGTTCCCTGTTTCTCACTCTCTGCATTCCCGTGCCCTTGCAGCCTGAATAAACAACAATTAGCATTTCAGCTCATTGTGTCACTGCAGCATATCAAATTCTCTCTCGTTTTTTGGCGCGCTCTGTTCTTCACCCTCACAATTCTCTCTCGCCCTCTATCTTCCCTTCCTGTGCTTGCGGTAGCTTCTTCGCCCAACGAGACTTCCGGTATGCAAATTAATTTCAGAAAGCGCAGCAAGACTTCTTATTCTACATCTATTCTTTAGTCTTTTCAGCGGATTCTTTTTTATATCATCCAGCCCGAGAACTACAAAATGAGCACAATCTTCGAGACAATTGTTCTGCATTTCATACATAGTCGTACTTTAAGCCAATTTTCTAATAACTATTTCCTGTCACTAGTTACCTTTAGTAAGAGGATTAATTGGGATAGGTGGGACACAGAAGTCAAACGGTATACTTACCGAAAAATGTGTTGAAGACGAAGAGCAGCTTCTTCTTGCGGAACTCTGACAGTGGCATGATTCTTCTGCAACAAAAAAAGAAGAAACAAATCATTTACTTGTTCAACTTCTTTAATTCTTCTACTTACAAGGAAGAAAAATCAAAGTAATACGTTGATTTGCTTAAAAATTAAGAAGCACTTTATCGTAATAGAATGAAAAACAAGATAAAATATCAAAAATAGATTTGTACAGTGTACAGAAGAAATCTATACAGTCAGCTATCCTCAACATCAAACGACAAATCTTTTCATCGTCTTTGAAAGACACTCACCACACAAGTAATGCGCACTCCCTTTAAAATCTCTTGTCATACATGAGAAAATCAAAATAGCTCTGAAAAATTAGAAAGCAGATCAAGCTTGTATTTGTATAAGCCACACACAGAGACAGAAAATCTACAGACGCATAGAGGCAGGATCCGCTCCGCCTCTTCTGCATTCGGGCGCATTTGCGCACAGAATCCAACACAAAAGGAGCGAACCGATTTAGGCCTTTCTCTATCTCCCTCTCCTTTCCACCCTCTACTCTCCCTAGAGCGCGCTTGCGCCCGCTTTTCCCCGGCGACCTCCGCTCTCCCTCCCTCTCTCTCTTTGTAATAAGCACCGCGGGGGGAATCGATGCGCGCGGTTTCCGATTGGCCTCCCACGGCAGCCACGTCGAGACCGACGATTTTCGCCCTCTTTTCGCTGGCGCTCGCGCGTGCGCTCAGCCGATTTGCATGCAAAGTCCGCATGGAAGGGGTGACCGGTAACCGAATCGAGCGTCGTTGCTTCGAGGCTTTCGCTCGGATTAAAAAGCCTGAACGAGTGCGTGTATAGGTTGGTGGGAAAAAAGAACGAGAATTCGAGAGTATGTAGGTGTAGTGCAATTGGAGCCTCGATGGACGAGCGATATCCGAGTACCTCGGAGTTTTTCGCGAGGATAGGGTTGTTATGATCGGCGCTGAGAGGTGGGAGAAGGAGGACTAAGGGGAGAGGAGGGTTGAGAGATCGAGTTCGAGTGCATTTGTAATGCGTATTGGGTAATGGAAGGTCTGTGAAAAGTTGAGATAGCCTCGTTTGCTCCGGATTCGCGGAATTGCGAGGAATTTCGATATTGTCAGCTCTTAAATAAAGATAGAACCTTTTATCTTATTCGCTCTACCACGAAGATTAAAAATATTTGAATAGAGTCAAATTTCATAATTAATATAATCGCAATAAATTATTGGATAAATTATTGGATATATAATTGACACTTTGAATATCACGAATAATCAATGTTTCAATTGAAGTTATGATAAAAAGTATCATAATAAAAGCTATTGATTACAAACCTGCAAATTCTTTAATGTGACCTACATTCGGAATTTAATTCTTGGTTACTTTATTCATGAAACTGAAATATTTTCGAGTCTACAGGATAACTATACATTTCATTTTGTAGTTGTTATTTATTTTGATAATTGATTAACCCACAACTGAAAAAATTAATTTATTTTAATTCATGTAATATATTAATAGTTGCATGCTAAACATGAGTAAAGTCGATTATTAGTACGTATGGATTTAAATTTTTTTATGTAAAGAGTTAATACTTAAGAAAATTGGATACTGAAAAAATGAATCTTCAGAAAAATAATTAATTTTATAGGTTGTTATTAAAAAATAACTACAACACTAAGCTAAATACAAAATAAAACATCTAATGGAATCTTAAAAAAGTAGATTGAATAAACTTAGAAAATCAGAGTCAGAAATAGTAAACATTGAATACAAATTTATATAAAATGATCAGATTTTATTTTTGTTAATTTATTTACTTGCTTGAAAATAAAACAATAAATCAACCAAGAAAAAATTATAAAATAATAATGATTTTGAAAAAGGTAGATCATATTAATATTCAGTGAATAACAAACAGTACTTTTATCATTTTATATTAAATTTTATTGAGCGGTTAACTCTAATATTAATCTTTTAAACGATTTTTTTCTAATTTTTCAAAGTACCTTTTTTCTATTTGTATTTTTTCTAATAAATTATAGAATTAATTACTTAAAGGTTCATGTTTCGGTATGACACCTATTTAAATATGATTTTCTATAATAATGGTATTGCGTCAGGTATTTTATGTTATTCTCATTAATCAATGCTTTTTCCTGCTTACGTTTCGCCAAAAATCGTATACACCGTACGCGCTCTGCATGCTCGTATATAAATTCATGAAATCTATTCTTGTCACTCAAAGATGTATCTATCGGGCTGCGTACTCGCGCAGGATTCCAGGAAGACTGTGTGATGGATCGAGGGCCACGATAGTTCCTTCTTCTCCTTCCGCGAAGAAAATATCGCCTACGAGCTAAGTGCTCTTACTTTTATTTTCGCTCGAGGGAGTAGCTCTAAGCGCTGCGAAGCGTAAATAAAATCGCAGCTTTTCTAAAATCATCCCTTTCCCGTTGATGTTTTAAGGTAAAACGTGAAAAGGAAAGAAATTCATTCTTATCGCGCGAAAACGATTCACAGGTAGCTCAGGATAATAGATCAAGCAGACTCCAATAGGCAAGAATAGCGAAAGATGATTCGACAGAAAAAGCACAAACACTCTCTACAACAATAAACTTTGTGAATTCATTTAGCAGCACATCTGTTTTCACACTTATATAAGGCGGAAATGAATAATGACGCATATGAATATATACGCGTTGCGGCGACGGGTTATGACTCTCACTTACTCTCAACGGAAATTAAGCAATGCCCCGAAAACTGGCCAATCTTCTCCTCGGCTTTTATTAAAAAAGTCTTGCTGTCGCCAAGTACTATATAAGTATAAAGGTGCCAGAAGGTGTCGCACCGACGGAGGATAGATTCGCACTGAGCGCACTTTTTCATCCGCTACCTCTTGTATACATATATATATACACGCGACGTACCTATGTGACTCTGATAAAAAGTGAGGAGAAGGAAAGCTAAGCCCATTATGACGCAGGTCCCCTCGTAATTTTACAGCTCGCGACGCCTAAAAATATAACTCCTCGTCACGTCTTCTCCTATTTTTTTTTATCAGATTCGGAGTCGTAAAGACGAGCGTGTATACATATAAAGAACCGAATGGCGCGAACTATCATCTGGATCGCGGATCACGCGTGGGTGTATCCATCGCACGGATGGACTGTGTGCACGGCAGCTGAGGTCCCTCTTAATGGGCGGAGTTTTGAGGTCGACGCGAAATTTTTTACGATGTCCCGCACGAGAGAAGTTTGATAATGAGTGGGGAAAAGTTACTGTCTTTTCGTTTCTCTCTCTTCTTCTTTTTTCTTCTTTAAGGTTTTGACGCTGTGAAAGATTTTATTCTCCTTCCAAAGAGTTCAGAGGTTGTACGACTTTTTTCTGATAATGCTAAATAAATTGTCTCGATTGTGTTTAACTTTAACGAGGATTCTCTAATGATAATCATTTCTCAACGGCGTCAGAGTTTAATCGCTGCGCACTTGTTGAGATTATGCTTGATGAATTTATTGTGCTCTACAGTTTTGCGTAAATGTTATCTTCCCATAGTGAAGATTTAAGAGATTGCTTAATGATTATCATATCAAAGTTAAAAATTCCATGGTAAATCAAACAGAAATTTAAAAGAGTACATACTATAAAGGAGCCAATAGTATATTATTTAATTTAATACGAAGATCCACTAATCGACGTATATTTGTTAACATTTTCTCTATGGCTAGTGAATAATCTAAATATAACTGTAAACAATTAAGTGTTTTGTTTTAATTGTCATCACTGAATTCAATAGCTAACAATTATATTTCTATGCAAATGACACTACGTGAGGCTTTTGATGTGACATCGGCTTTGAATGGATTTAAAACAATAGAAGACGCAAATTGTCATTTACGTGTTACTAGTTTCATTCAGCTTTGCTACATTTTCAAGACGAATATTGGAATAGAGTAATATTTACTAGTTTACAATGTTTTAATTTAATATTTGTGCATTGGATAAAGATTGTTTTCAATTGATAATAAATTAATTGATAAAAATTTAGTCTTTATTTTTTTACTACTAAATGATTGATCATTTAATTGGCAAATAATAAGTGCACAATATATTTCAAACCGTATTAAAATGAGAGATTCTTAATTAATAACGCAGCAATAAGTAGCGCTTGGTAGAGAAATCTAATTCTCATTTTTGAAAAAATAACACGCGAGGAGAGGCGCTTAATACTTCAGTCAGCTAAGGCTATATCAATCAATTTTTTCCTCTCGCCCAAACAAAGGCCATTATTTTGCTCATCGTGCGCTCTCTTCTCATCGATAGCCGACCCACACCCGCACGCCCCTCTGCCCCTTTCTCTTCCGGGAAAATTTGCACGCGCACTAATAAATCGAAGCGAAGCCTTGCTGGCCTGCCTTTGTGCATTGTCATTTTTGGGTCACAAGACGCCACAAGACGATGCCGCGCTTTAAATATAAACTCCAACCCGCGTACGCACCGATGAGCTTGCAAAGTTCTCGCGCTCGACTGAATAAATTTTAAAAATGATTTCTTCGCGCTCCGCCGGCCGTTTTTAGAGACGAGCTATTCAGCCGCGCACGCCCGCGTATGTGTACATGCCAAAGGAGCGCGTAAAACTCCTCCATTCGGAGGGGCGAGCTGGGTTTGTAGGTAAATTCACCCCCTTTTTCGGAGCCATGAAATATGAACTGCTGCAAGAACGGAACAAAAAGGTAAGCTGGGATGGAATAATTGAAAATTTCGAGATAGCTTTCATTAATGGCGGTGGAAGTACTCGCTGTTTTAACGAATATAATTAAAGTTTTATTATAAATATATTATGATTATTATGATAATCACAAAAATTTATCACTCAGATATACAAGATAAATCAAGATTAACGTAATAACGGTAATAAACAATACTAAACATGTTTACAAAATAATATTATAGATTTTATTAAAGCCCATATAGCAGAATTCTTATTACTTTGTAATTCTCTCGAAAAAGTATGGAAGTAAAAAACATACTCGACCAAATTCAGAAAGTGTGTACATCATTCAACTGGTACAGGATAAAAAGAATTTTGTGAGCAAACGTCAGGTAAACGAACACGGATGAGTCAAGTGAGGCGTGAATCGCTTTCGAGATTAAATAAAAAGATTCACATTACTAAAGTTTGTTTGTCATTCTCGTTCAAATAAAGTGAATAACCACGTTCAATTAAACGAACGATGTCTGTTTGCGCTTCAGATTTGATTTTTATAGTTTAAAAATGGTAGACTTTTAAAGTTAAGCTTAAAGAAAGCAGCAAAAGTAATAAAATACGTCAAAAGTTAACGTTTGACGGCAGGTATTACTTTTTACGTGTAATAATTATTAAAAATTTTGGTTGAAAGAACTATAAATTAAATGACACATATGATTTTATATTACTAAATTAAAGAAAGAATTTATTCAAATTCTTCAAATTGAAAATGCATTTAATTATTGTTTCTGTCAATATTAGGTAAAAATACAGTGTAATCAAGTAGCCTTTATAAAAATAGACGTATAAGACAAAAGTTTATTGAGGCGAATAAACATATTATATCACCTAAGCAAAATATAAAAATATTATTTTACGATATTTTCTTATAAGATACCGCAATATTCGGGATCGTATGAGATTATTAAATTGTCATGGATTAGATGGGTTTTGGATAACGCCCTATCAGAGGATTAAGAGAAATATATACGAATATAATATTACATTGAGCTTTGGCTGCCAATGCTATTTTAGGGTTCTCTCACATAAATGCTATATTATCCTTTTTAATAATAATGTGTATTTGCGCTTATAATAGTTATATATGTTATGATTATATCTCTTTTCAGTTAGTTTATTTTTATTATAATAATAGTATACAAGAGAAATAGTACTTATATAGTATATTTGATTAATTTGTAAACTGTAAGAAAATCGAAGAGTTTTTCAAATTATTAAATTTACATTAATCACACGGTAATTGAAAAACCTGATAGTCTACATGCATGAGTTGTCGTATAAAGCTTAATTCATGTTACGTAGATCAGCACGTGATTAATCAACTGCAGGTAATACAAAAAGTATAAATTTAATCTACTATAATTATAAAATCAATGATTTCATAATTTTTTTTATATTTTTAGCGCATGCAACCTTTCTCATAAAGTATTTATAATAATAATAATAATAAGATCCTAATGACGGAACATCAAACACAATATGAGAATATTTTAGTTTTTCACGTCATTCAACTTGTTATTTAATTTAATAACTAATATGCATGTGTAATAATTTTAAATATAGTTTGAATTTAACAATTTTTCACAAAACTGAATGAAGTAATTAATTAGCTCATTATTACATCCTTCAAGGCATGTATTGTGAATGAAATACTTTTTTGGAGATAAGTGGTAATACGTATGAATCTGGATTTTAAAGTAATAATATTTCGAAATACATAGTTAAATTGTTTAACTCTTCCAAATTCTACAGTAAAACAAAAAAAGTGCCTTTAACATGAAGCTTTCATCCAAAATAAAGCTTCGTGATTTCTTTCTTTACATAATTGGCAAACAAGTGTTTTGGCTTTGATTGGAATTGGGATTTCGAAATTGAACAATATCATTCCTTAAACTACTTTGTTGTCTTAAAATTGATTCTATTTCAATCGCTTTTTGTACAGCGTTATCTATATTTTGCTGTTCTCCAAGTTCTATTCGAATTTCTTGTTTTAATCTTCTTCTAAAACTGTTAAGGGGGGAGAACACCTTTAAAATTCGAAAAAATCAATATTTTTTTATTTGATTTTTCGAATCTTTATATTATTCTAAACTTGTAAAAAAAGTTTGAGTGACATATTTGAAAAATTACCGAAGATATAAGCAAAAATG
>JAWWEQ010000031.1:37540-59166 GCA_035583055.1 Torymus tubicola
TCGAAATTTAATCTAGTTATTGTGCATACTTTATATGAAATCATGTTTATATTCAATTAGAATGGATAAAATACATCTCAACTACAATAAGCCATAAAATGATATGGACTTATGTCGTTATGCCGCGCACAAAATCTGAAAAATGAACTTATGTCGTTATATTTTTGGCATATCGTTGTTTTAGGGGATCTTAGCTACTATTGATAGTGGCAAATGAAAAAGACCCATTTAAAGATAAAAATACTAAAGTTTTAGCGATTTTCAAAAAATGGACTTATGTCATTATGCCTCGGAGCCACAGAATTAATTCATTCCAAAATAAGTCGTTAATAGGTTGTCTTACAAAATAAATTTTTAATGTTTATTAAAGACTTATTTTTCATAGAATCATCCAAATCTAGATATTTATACATTGGGAATGTATAATATAAAATAACTATAAAAAATAAATTAGGCTATTGGAAATTATTGATGTTTACTCACGGACTTTCACATTAAGTTAATGTCTATCCGAGTTTATCTGTTTATTATAAATATATTTTTATAACTAATCTACTAAATAACAGTTGTATATTCGTATATGAAATTATTTGAAATCGACAAGACAATTTTTGGCAACACTTCAAAAAAATAGTCTTAAGCCTGAATTCTATCATCGAAGTATACTTATATTAAAATGCACTGTGATCTTTCAGCGGTAACGTGTCCCAAACTGATAGTACCTGAGAACGGATATTTTGTAAAGCCTAATGCTTGCAACAACGTTGTTAATGCAGCGTGCGGTATCCGATGTCGGATAGGCTTTCATCTAGTTGGTGATAGCATTAGACTGTGTGATAAAAGCGGCAGCTGGACTGGCGCGGAAACTCAGTGTTTGTGTAAGTAATTCATGTATTCTCATGATCGTATAAATACACAGGTGTTCTATATGGAAAATATTTCTCTATAAAGATTATATATACATGTAATAAATATTTATTGCGCACGATTTCTTTTATAAAAATTTCATCACATTATTTTAATATATAAGTATATATATATATATATATAAATTTACATTTTTTGATTATACTATTGATATTCATACACAGTTTAATTGAACTTCGATCAATTATGTGCAGAGGTAATTACAGCGCGAAATTTCCCGTGTGTGTGTATATATAGAAACAATAATTAATCAAATATTAAATACGTTCCGAACATTTTAAAAATTTCAACAACACGTAAGGTATAAGAGTACCAATAATTGACCACCAGAAATCGTGTACCAATAAGTACTGCATGTAATATTTTCTAAATTTCATTAGTAGAAATTAAATTCATTTGCGAAGTAGTAATTAATATATACTAATCAAACTATAAAATATTTTTTTTTTCTAATACCTTGAGAAATGATTTTACAATTACATATGTCATTATTTATTAGTAAGGGAAACTGAGGTAAACCCGTATACTTTTTGATAATTGTTTATTAAGAAATAGATAACAAAATAATAACAATATATTCAGTATTACACAAAGTAATGAATAAAAAATGTGACTAGATAGTGTATAAAAAAAAAGTAATAATAAAAAAAGCCTCGACAAAAAGTATTTCGAGGCGCGTTCGGTGCCAACGCGTTGCGCACGCAAAACCGTTTCGTTGAAATTTGTCGAGAAGTCGATTAAAAGTTGCTGAAATAAAATTAAGGGAATTGCACTTCCAGTAAAAACTTGCCCGGCTCTACAGGCACCAGCGAACGGGCGCATCAGGTGCGAGTACGAGGACGACGAGAATAGCCGTAGTAAAGTCAGCGATAAAGCCGCCCAGCCGATTGACACGCGCTGCCAATTCAAATGCGACAACGGATATCAGCTGCGCGGCAGTAAAGTGAGAAATTGTCTGCCTCTGGCCAGATGGGACGGCCTCAAAACATCCTGCAAACGTAAGGATTCTCTACTGATCGAAATCCATTTGTCGCGCGCGCGCGCGTTTCCAACTCTAAACACCCAATAATACCTTTCCCCGTTATATTGCTCTGAGCAGAGATCGAAAAAGTATAAAATAGTCACATCTCGAACGGTGATAAAATCACGATCGACCATTTTATTTGCTATCACTTTAGTTTTTTTTTTATTACTTTTTCTAAACTGCTGTTTATATCTTTCGCTCGGTGTATATATAGCTACATACTGCGAGCCTATAAAACCAGTGGCAAATGCCGAGATTTTGCCGAAAACTTGCTTGGGACCGAAAAAATTGCCATTCACCTCGAATTGCACGATCTCGTGTAAAAAGGGATATAAGCTTGAAGGACCACGACATCGCACTTGTGTCGGTCGTCATGGTACTTGGTCAAAGAGGCACAGTGTGAATCGTTGTGTGGGTAAGATATCATATATATCATGTAAATCAAAAGTGTAATATGGAAATAATTTTAATTAAAAGGGTAAAATTGAATTTTTGAGCAGATAAAACGCGACCGGTGATAAATTGTCCTCCGAACATAACTGTGCGCACACGGCCGAATAAGAATTACACTTACGTTAGCTGGACGGTGCCGAACGCCACGGACAATTCAGATGATAAGTGCAATGTTTGGAGCAAGCCACACGTGACGTTTCCGTGGAAAGTTCACATTGGAAAGCATACGGTAAAGTACATTGCTCAGGACATAAGCGGCAATCGGGCCAGGTGTTCATTCAACATTTACGTTGTCGGTGAGTTATATAAATGAAAGTAATTCAAGAGTCACATAGCTCAGATTCTTCTTTTTTTTGTTTAAAAAAATTTTATATTGTAACGCAAAGTAAATAATTTATACTCATATATCAACACTTTATTGAAACAATTAGATTAAAGAAATACTTAAAGAATGACTAATTGATAAGTGGTTATTGAGAACTTTTTATTTTCACCAATCATATATTAGTACTTCCGTATATCATATTGTAAACAATTAAAGTGGATTTAAAAAAATTTTTTGTTCCCCAAGACAAAGAATCGCCAAAGATTGAAAATTGCGAAAATAATCAATTATTCACAAATGGATCGGAAAAACATTTAAAAGATTTCACGTGGGATGAACCAATTTTTTATGATAATTCAGGCTTTCCTTTAAAAATAAATGAAAAGATTCATTCCGCGACTGAAGATTTAATTGAAGGACACCATACTGTTTCATATGTTGCTATGGACAAATATGAAAATATTGCCAGATGCCTGATTAATATTACTATACGAGGTAAAAATGCTATTTATTTTTATTTTATTTTTTCTGTGAAGCTAAATCGAAATCTATTATTTAATAAGAGAATATGAGTTAGTTTAACTATTATACTTATAACTTTCGAAGAAGATTACGTGAAAAAATATTATACATGTATTTTGTGAATAATGTGATATAATATAGCCTCATATCATAATTTTATTTTTTCATAAAATTATTTTATAATGATTTATGTTGTTAGGATAATATTGAGTATAGGAGAAATAGTAAAACTGTGTAAACAAATTTTTGTATTATTTTATAAAAAATAAAAAGCAAAATATTTTATATTTTAAGAAATAGTATATTTCATTCTTTTTTTAAAGAGCCATATTATCATTTTAGATTCATGTAAAAAAATACCGAAACCTGTAAATGGACGTGCGCATTGCACGAATATAAAGAAGGGAGGCAAGCAATGTCGATTGTTTTGTGATGATGGTTATGGCTTCGCATTTAATACACCAGTGTATGAGATTTCAAAGAATCGAATTGTTCAAATCGTAACATGCGATCCGAAAAGTCATCGATGGAATGTAGACAATTTTCCTGAATGCACTCGTATGTGTTTTTATCTAATTTCTATTTTAGAAATAAATTATTATTTTAAAGCTAAACATATATCACTTGTGTTTCAAGTTGCAAAAACTCCTTCGAGTATCTCTCATGAAACAAGCGTAATCCTAGAAGGTGATTCAATCAACTGTGATAATGCAACAATAGTTGACAATGTAAGCAAAAATACATATTGTATTTAGTTATTATAATTTTACTTTCTTTAATTTTTATTTTTTCGTATTATAGCTGACGAAACATATTAACGAAAGTTATAATTTTAATGTTATAAGTCTGTGTACTGATAAACTTAAATGCAATATAAATTCTGAAGTGAATTGTAAACAACGCGTTGCCAGAGGTCTAGCTTATAATATTGAAAGAAAGAAACGTAATACACAAGCAATCAGAGGAAACAATACTGAAAATTTTGAAAATCGGATAAAGCAAAAGCAAATAGAAATTAAATTCACATTTGTTGGTGAGTTTTTCTTTTCGATTGATTATTTTTTTCTTGTGCGCGTTTCCCATTAATATGTATAACATATTCATGTCTTATATAAAATTAATATAATTAAAGCATACTAACTAAGATATAAACTTGTTTATTTATGAGATCAAAACCTTAATGAAACGCAGCAAAAATTATTGAGGAATATGAAAATAATACTCAACTGGGATTAACGAAATTAAAAGAAAAAATTCAGTCCATGGTTAAGTCTGGAGAATTAAACTTACTAGATAATGAAACAAACAAAGAAATCGGCAAGTTGGCATTGAATTTAAACATGTTGTTTAACGAGCCTCACGAAGTATGTGAAGCCGGAAGCATATTAAAGAAAAACACCTGTGGTGAGTAAACATTATAACTCAAATGTAATGAGAAAATAAACATTATTACTGTAATACAACTATATACTTATAAAGTTTCGAAAAACTGATGATTGACTTTTGGGAATAAATCGTGTTTTTGAATATGTTTTTTCCCTTAGTAAAATGCCCAGCTGGAACATTTCATAATGTAACTCAAGGGATATGCGAGTTTTGCGCTTTGGGAGAGTATCAAAGTGAAGTTGGTTCAACAGCATGTGAGAAATGTCCCGAAAACTATTCAACTAGAAAAACTCACGCCAGATCGTCTGCCGATTGCCTACGTAATTACTATTTTGCAACTTAAAGTATTTATTTATAGTATTTTGGTAGTACAGTATACAATTGCACTTATATTGATTTTATCAACCTTTTTTTACGAAATCGGCCCAAACTTTGATTGATATATATTTCTTTCGCAGTTTTTGGAGACCTATAATAAAATTTATTTCATTTTACAATTGATGAGACTCATATTTCAAATACAATTATTTCGATATTACTTATATAGCTCAATATAAAGTAAAAAAATTGCTTTTCCCTAATTCTAGCTAATTCTAAGTAGCTGAAATCACATCTTAATAAGTTTCTTATATATGCGTAATAATTACACTGGATAAAATCGTTATTGCAGATTTTTTATAATAGAATAACCAAGCAGGAATAAATAAAACCATCCCTCCCTATATCTAAAATAGCTTTTATCCCGATAAAAAATAGGCCGAGATTATATCGATTTGAACTAAAGGCCCCCCGCTCTGATTTACAGCTGCCTGTCAACCGGGCCATTACGCCCGACGTCGTCACCATCCCGATCTTACAGCCTCGCTCGTGCCTTGCATATCCTGCGAGATTGGATTTTACCAGCCTCAGTACGGACAGAGCCAGTGTTTGCCCTGTCCCCGCAATACGATTACCGAGGGCCGTGCCGCCACGTCGATGAGCGCTTGCTTGCCTGTAAACAGGACCCAGATCGATACTTGCCGGCCGAATCCATGCTTTAATCGTGGCATTTGTACCAAGGAGAAAGATGGATTTAGCTGCGAGTGCCGGGATCATTATGTTGGTAAATCGACTGTTCATCTAATTTTATATATATATGCTATAGAGCAATGGTTGACTTTTAAAGGGTATACGTCCAATGTCTGTGTGCGTGTGTGTGTTGTATGATCATATGGTTATATGAAAAAAGTTTTCGAATTGATAAAAATCAACTTTTCGTGTTTAGGCTCGCAGTGTGAAATATTCGTTAACCCTTGCATCTCATCGCCATGCTCAGGGTTTGGCCAATGCGTTTTGAAAAATAATAGCGACAATCAATGGACTTACTTTTGCTTATGTAATCCAGGGTATACGGGAACCTATTGCGAGGTAAAGCATAATATATAAACTTGGCCGATTATTGATTATATATCTTATCCTATATACTTTAATTTTCAGACATTGATAAACGAATGCTCGTATAGCCCATGTCGAAACGGTGGTACATGTTTGAGTACCGATATGGACATAACGTGCACGTGTAGAGATGGATTCGAAGGTACAGTGTATATAATGATTAATTAATTTTTTTCCTCTTCAAAAGAATACAATACATATATATATATATATAAATTCATGCCTTTGATTATGACGGAATGGGAAGGGGGGAAAGATTCAGGTTCTAAAGCAAAACGATGCGCGTTTTCCAGGAGACTTTTGCGAGGTCGCCGTTAATCACTGCTCGCCGTCGCTGTGCGAAATGAATTCGACTTGTCATAGCGTCAACGGCACTTGGAAGTGCCTCTGCAGACCGGGCTATTTGGGACTGCGTTGTAATTTGTTGCCCTGCGACTGGCTCCCCTGTCATCCTAATGAAATATGCAGCAACGTGCTCACCGAGAATTCGGATAAAAGCGACTACAGGTTATCTTTTATACCTTTTTTTTCTTTCTTTTTTTTGTTCAGGCTCGTTATTACTTGGAAATATATAAGTTTTTCTCTATTTATATAAAACGAATGCTAATAATATTTATATACATAAAGGTAGAGGTAAAAAATGTAAATCCTAAATTAATGGATTCGTTCTTTGTAGATGCGAATGCCCGCTTGGTTTTACGGGGGCTGATTGTCTGACTAAAATTGATCACTGTCAAAGTCATTCCTGTCAAAATAATGGAATTTGTGTTAACCATTTGTTGAATTACACGTGCAACTGTCAAGTTCCATTTACGGGATCAAAATGTGAATTTGGTGAGTTACTTTTTTTCTTTTAATATCCGATGTGTTTTAGAAAATATAGAATTATAGTTTGCACGTTAGTCATATTAATGTTTGAATTCATTAAATTACATAGAGCTACTTTCGGATTATGTCATGCACTTTTCAAGATCTGGTACGACAGACTACGTCATCATGCCTGGGCCGACGAAAAATTTATCAGAGGTAAGGAGAAATTCTCGTATAGATTTATTGATTTTATGTCTACGGCAAGTTTCGTTTATAAACTCCATTATTTGAATGACATGAAAATAAAGTAAATAAAGGCAAAAATCAGTTAACAGTATGCTTCTGGCTCCAATCGATTGATACTTTCAATTACGGGACAGTAGTTTCATATGCAACAACCAATCAGGACAATGTGCTCACCATAACGGATTACAATGGGTTTGTATTTTTAGTATTTGTATCGTCTTTGTTTTGTTTCCGTTATAATTGAATATTGGAATAGAAAGATTTAATACAGTTCAGAAATAAAAATAAAGTAATGCTCATGCAAGATCAATGACTTGATAGTTTACTTAACATGTATCTTATTAACATGTTGCTCTATATAGAGACATTTATCTATTTTAGCAAAGTAACCCGGAACATTTGTGTCACATCTGAAAATAAATATATTTTTATCACAAGTACTAAATTATTTTCACAATTAACGTTTAGTACATACTTAACATATAAAAATGTTTATTTATAAAAATAAAGATATTCGTATTACAAGTATACTGAATCTTTTTTGCAATGTTTGTTCGTGGTGCATATATTTGACATAAATAAATGTAACAATAATTTCAGATTCGTATTGTATGTTAATGGAGAGAAAGTTATTACTGATGATCGAATGAATGATGGCTATTGGCATTTCGTTTGCGTCAGCTGGGAAAACAAATTGGGCTCTTGGCAATATTATGTTGACGGCGATCTTAAAGATAATGGGACATCCTTGGCGACGAACACAGAAATTGAAGGTAATCTAAATTTTAACGAATGATTATTTTGAATTAGTTTTTTCAACGTCACTCTTAATTAGGTGGTGGAACGTTCGTTTTCGGGCAAGAGCAAGACAAGTTGGGTGGTGGATTTTCTGAATCCGAATCATTTCTGGGTAAACTACATTTGTTGGATATATGGGATGTGGCGCATGATCCTGACTATATATACAAATTAAGTAAAACTTGCGAAAAATATTATGGATCAGTACTGACCTGGGCGCAATTACAAGAACATATGCATGGAAGTATCGAGGTACAAAGATATTTTTACCGGTAATACACATTGAAAGAAATCCATCAATGTAACATGGTTTTTTTTCCAAGTTGGAGAACAGTACATTTTGCCAAGGCTGTCCTCCGCCTGTAGCACCGTACAAAGGCTACGTAAACATAACAGCAGACGGATCAGAAGTAATCTATTCGTGCGATATTGGATACGAATTCCGCAAGCATTTTGAGACTTTTAAAACTTTGAGAAAGACATGTTTGAAACACGGACACTGGGAGGGACGTGAAGTACCAAACTGCGTGCGTAAGTTTTAAATTGATGTACAAAAGTTTTATTCAATATTTTATACCCGTTGTATCTTTATACAAATTCCGCAAAAAAAAAACACTAATCTGTTAACGTAGGAGTGACTTGTGTATTTCCTGGATATTTTCTAAGAGGCTGGGTGCAAGGCCAATCGTATATGTACGGCGATAAAATTTTTTATCACTGCAACGAAGGCTATGATCTTAAAGGGAATTCCCAGAGGATCTGTAAAGCTGATGGTAAATGGAGTGGAGTAACGCCGTTTTGCATGGGTAATTTCATTTCGATTTTTCTCAAACGTAATATATATACTACGTCAAAATTTGATGACTTCCTTAGCATTTAAATCAGATAAGTTTTTATTAATTCGCATTGCTTTATAATGAATTATAACTTTTGAATGTTTCTTTAGGAGTAACATGTAAAAATTTACTGGCTCCCGATCACGGCGATATTGAGTATATAATCGAAGAACACGACAGAGATGACTTGTCAATATTGCAAGTAATTAAAATCAATAATAAATAAAAAAAAAATGATTTTTAATATAATTTTACAAATAATTTATAATTACATTGATACATAGGTAGGTCAGCAGCTCGAATTCAAATGTGAGCCAGGATATTTCTTACAAGGACAAAAGATTTTAACGTGCCTTGAGAATGGTACCTGGAATTTTAAAAGACCGGAATGTATTTTAATGGGTTGTCCAGCGCCAAAACAGTAAGATCATCAAATGCTTATTGTTTTCCCTTTTAAGAATTATTCTTATTACGTTAAAACATTAATTTTCATAACGATAGCGTTCTCAAAATAGATAACAAAGACGTGTAATATAAAAATTCGCGTGCTAATAATAAAAATAGATCGTGATCTCCCTGATGTGTATACGAATATTTACGTAAACCTTTCGAACCGCAGAGTCAGCCACGGCCGCGTCGTCGCTAACGTCTCTGTGGATTTGAGCGAAGCGACGGGGGATGACGGCGCGCCTTTGGAATACGCCAAGCTGAGGAACTCGAGCGATCAGCCCTTATACTTTTACGGTGACGTCGTGGCTCTATCGTGCGAGTCCGGCTACAAATTCGAAGGCAATCACAATCTCCTGGCGGAATTCAAGCTCCAGTGCACGAGTGCCGGTGTCTGGAAGGGTCTAGTGCCCGACTGCGTGCCGCTTCAGTGCCCCTGGCCTGAGGCGCCCGAAAATGCTCGGATTTATCTTCAACGAGCGGTGAGTGCGGTGTTGTTTTTACTAATTTTCTCTTTATTTTTGGTAATTTTTACCTTTGCGTGATTGTTTTTTTTTTTTTTGTTGTTGGATGTAAATTTAATTGAGATATCGTATTTTGTTGCAACAGGGTCAAAATGGAACAGCTGTACAGATTTTATTGAACGATATTGCGAGTAATTTGAATTCATCGAGCAACGATAGCGAGAGCTTTCATGAATCCGAAGTAAACGGCATTGAAGATAATATCAGCCGATCGTTTGTCCCTGGAGCGCAAATAAAGATTATTTGCCAAGAAGGTTTTATCCCGACGACAAATTTCAATGTCAAAAACTGTACTGAAAATGAAATTTGGGATGGTGAGGATGTGTACTGCGAACTTTTACACTGTCCGGTGGACAATCATCCGATCATCGGGATATTCGTCAATAATTACACGGCTAAATCGGGGATAGAAACGCAGGATTCTACATTTGATGAAGCTGCAGCGGAATATCACGAAAACAATAATAGTACTACTACTGATTTGACAAAGAGGCTAATTAAAATCTTTGATTTCTATTTCGAAGGCGATTCGCACGGTGATAAAGTTGTTTTGCAGTGTAGAAACAAAGACGGCTTTTACGAGGAGCCTTTGAATTATGAAAATCTTGAATTCTCTTGGAAATGCGGTAACGAAGGATCTTGGAAATTTCTCAATGAGAATTTAAATGAAACTGAAGTTATTGGAAAAATTTTAAATGGAAAAAAGATGTGCTCAAAAACATGTGAACCACCGAAAGTAAGCATCATCGAATAAATTCTCCTTTTAATTCATAAAAGTTAATTATAATGTATATGATTATATTGTATTTTAGGCACCTGAAAATGGTATCGTTAAATATGAAAGCGATCCAAAGAATTTCGAAAACGAATCTGTAACTTTTAAATGTAACCAAGGATATTATTTGGTCGGCACACAACAATCATTTTGTTTAGCAAATCGAACGTGGTCTAGTATTCCGAAGTGTCAACGTAAGTTAAAAAATTATAAAAGCATATAATACAAAGGTAGAATCTATTTTTTTTAACTCTTAAAGGCATTTACGAAAAAGTTTATATTATTTAAAAAATTTGTTAACAGTTTGCATAAAATAAAACGTTGTAGACTATCATAACGAAACATGTTTCATTATTACACCATTTAAAAAAGATAGATTTATCGCGTGTTCAGAGTAAAAAAAGTTACGTATACCGAAGTATATACAAAAATAATAGGTACGGTCGCTGTTTTCTGCTGAGACTTTTACTTGCCTTCGGCGCGCGCCCGCGCACCTTGATGTTATCGATCGAACAAAATGGATATATAATATCGGTCTTATTAAAAAACTATCGAGATTATAAATAAACAAGTATACCAGTTATTGTGTTCATTATAATAATGTATGTTTATCTTTAACTATTTCAAGGACTACTTTTTTTTCAGCCGTAATTTGTGAGAAACCTTCAAGAGTACCTTATGCAGAGTTCAAAAATGAGAATTTTAAATTAGATCAGCTCATGGTTGGAAGAACTCTATCCTATCAATGCGTTCCTGGCTACAGGATCATTGGCCAGTTAAATGCGCGATGTCTGGAAAGTGGCAGATGGTCCAAAGTTAATGGAAGATGTACTCGTAAGATACTTTCGAATCAAATAAAATAATTATGTATTTTTTATTATTATTTTAGATTTTTGTAACTATACCATTAACTTGTATAATTATCAAATCTTTGGTCAAGGAGAAATAAAATGTACAATAAAAAATTATACATAGTTTATATTAAATGAATATAATATGTTTATTTAGAATTTTCCACAACTCGAAAAAACAATTCAAGTTGTTCTTAATTATAAATTACAGGAATATCTTGCGGGAAGCCAAAACTCGCCGCTGGAGCCTCGATACAAGGAAATTCATATCTCTATCAAGACCGTTTAATTTATATTTGCCCCGGTGAAAAATTTAGAGATTTTATTGTGTGCAACCGCGATGGAAAATGGAGTATCTTACCGAAATGTCCATAAAGTAATTCCATTTAGATATGTTAAATTATCTTTCTTATAAAATTAGAATCTGCGAATTTTAATTTATCAAAGACAACATTTAATTAACTGTTAAGTAATAAATTGTAAGTGTAATTTACCAATTTTGTGTTTTAGATATAGGTTAATGGATAAATAAAGCATTTATAGAAACTTTCTATGTTATAAATAAAGATCAATTTATTATAAACACATGTATATATCTTCAGTTATTGCATTAACATTCAGTTTTACAGTTTTCAAACTACATTTTTTCTCGCGGTTTTGTTGTCATGAGTTTGAAAATCGTCTAACTGTCGAAGATTTCTTTAGTTGCATTATTAATTCGCTCAAGTTTCACCCAAAACTATTTTGGTCATTTGCTTTACAGAATCGATGTAAAATAATAAGATTTGGAAACTGTAAAAATCATACTCTCCTTAAATATATTTGAGTTAAAAAATCATTTGATGATTTAATACTTTTCATTGAATATACATTAATATAAAATCTTAAATGATCAGATTCAAATGTAGAATTTCTCGGACGAATAGTATTAATATATTAATATTAATAGTATTAATATCACAGACATACAGGTCTGTAAAGACAATGAGCAATATTACAAATGATGATCATTTGGAATCTCAAATGCAAGCCTAAGTACCAGTCAACAGGGAAGTACATTCTGTTTGCATACGCAACAATCCCATTGAACCAGCCAGATGACAAAAAAATTTATATAAATAAGACTACTTGATGCCCAAAAACTAATTAATAATTATCTATAAAATAATGGAAGATTCCTATCAGACATGCTCAGTAAGAGTTGATTAAAGTTTTAGATAAGTGTCCATGACTTTAACCAAAAAATATGATTATTTTATTGAGGAGATAGATAACCAGACCTTCCTCAATCATTAGCAATTGTACAGCCAAAAATTGATGTGGCTCAATAAATTAGGTGAAGAATATCTGATTCCTTTTAGAATTCTCCACATGGTGAAATGACCTATGAAAGATTTTGGATGTAGTGATGTAATTCATCTAGTGTCAAGGCAATGTTCATAGCTCCGATTTCGCACTTTTTGAGTATTTGGGTTTCAGCTCTTCTATTCTGTTAATGAAGTCTGATTTTTCAATACATCCATCACACGTTTCATCCCAATCATTGAGGATCTTCTTCAGATCTCTAACTTTTAGTTTCTTAAGGTCAACCGTGCTCAAATCAATTTGTTTTTCTGTAATGAAATTTAATAAAATTTATTATTTTGTTAATTAACCATGATAAAATTGAATAAATATATTTTATTTAGTATTAGATACTGTATAAAGTATGAATAAAATATTATTATGCAGATGCTTTATTTATAAACTAAAAAAAAGTTGACTGCAATTATGAAAATTATTTTTGTACAAGTGATGAAAAATGTATTCAAACTTTAAATGAAAATAAAACATCAAGATATTTACAGAAAAATATCAAAATTGGAAACAAAGTCAACTTCTCAATAGAAATTTATCAATTAAACAATACAGTTGACAAAAGCACTTTACTTACCAAATCGTAAGTCACAAATTTGCGCATCCTTCTTCTTTAATTTTTCACAAATCTTGTCAGCAGGTAAAGACCACGACAATGGTTTACTAAGTTCTCCTAAAATACCAGTAGCAGACTCTTCAAGACCTCCTAGATAATAGCACTAAAATATTTTCCATGTTAGATTTCAATTTATTATTCAGTTGAGATTCAGTTGAGATAACACTAGTTTACAGCAGTACTTACAAATCTATTCTCCTTGGACTTTGTACCTTTACAGAATTTTTTAAATTCCACCTCAATTTTCTTAGGATCCTTTTTTGTATCCTCTGATAATGATTTAGCAAATTTGGTAACAGTTGCTACACAAACTGTGAATAAACAGATAAAAATTAAAAATGTTTTAGTATTAAAAAATTATAAGAATAAATTTTGTTATCAACCTTAATTTGATTACTTAATTTTTTTCTAAATCAAAATAAATTATAATCTAGTGAACTTTGATCTTTATTATAAATATTAACTAAATAGTTTACCTTCACATTCTCCCTCTTTAAGAGCTGAAACTGTGCTGACAACCACCAAGGTTGATAGAGCTAATAACAACACTGACTTCATTTTAGCTTCCAAGTATATCTGAAAATAAGTCAAATTAAGGAAATGAATACTCAGTGAACTACAGTTGAATACAACACAGGCTTAAGACGTGGCATTTCCTATAGTATATAAAAACTAACTAATGTCAACACATTCAAATGACAGTCAATAACAATATAAGCGAAAAGACTAACATTAGATATCTGATAGCTACGATTTTCGATGGTAATTCCGAAAAATAGAAGTGACTTCGAAATTCTTTAGAACATAAGGTTAGTTTTTGACTAGGTTAGGAATGGAACACACGCACGTCTTTGCATT
Organism: Torymus tubicola; assembly: GCA_035583055.1. Lineage (NCBI taxonomy): Eukaryota > Metazoa > Arthropoda > Insecta > Hymenoptera > Torymidae > Torymus > Torymus tubicola. The sequence continues at coordinate 51,729 of JAWWEQ010000031.1, forward strand.
TGTTTATAAAGAATGAATAATGAAGCCTTAACACACCTACTTTTTAACAATTAGTAGAAAAAATATAGACAACAAACACTGTTAAGCAGGCCGTTAGCTTATTCGTTATTATGGCTAGCGGAAAGTGTCTTTTCACCGCTGGCTCACTCACCCACCGCAATTTTATACACGTTGATTCCACTGTCAAATGCTCCCGGATCACCCAGCTGGCGGCCCGCGATTGGCCAACGCCCACCATGACTAACCATTACGGAGCACAAGCCGATTGGCATTTGGACATAAATATATTTTTGGCGGCAATTTAAAAAATGATGGTAAATATGATCGTATCGTATCTTATCAGAACCGAGAGTATCATAATAACATAAATTATGAATTTCTTTCGCACTTTATAGCTGATTGTAAAAATATAAGGAAAGCAACATTTATGAGTACCAATGCGCAAGATTTTCAATGTTAAACCACTCATAATGAACTAAAAAAAATTACAGTTCGTCAAACTAGGAATGAACTTGTTATGGAATTCTAATCGAAAGATTACATTTGAATTCAATGATACATTTTCATATTTTAGAGTTAAATGATTAGTAACTGTGTATGGATTTTCAACGTTCAAATTTACTGATAGGGGTATACTCCTACGTCGGACTTTGCATTATTTAAATTTGTTTTGAAATTTTTCAAAATAATTACTGTCATCCGCTGTTCATAACTGGCAAAGAACAGTGGATTACAAAAATAATTAATGAAAAACAAAAATTGAAAAAAAATAACAATAAGTACGAGAATATCGATAAGTAGGTTGTAGGTTTCGAAAATTAGAATTAAAATATCTAAAAAACAATATGTAGGTACCTATATAATTAGTCTGACATCAACCTCCTTAAAAAATATTTTTTTTTATATATTTCAAATGTACAAATTATTTAAGAAATTTTAACTTCATAATGTCCTGAAAACTTATAAAAAAATTTTAATTGACAGACTTAAAATTCTTTAAATTTTTTAGGGAATATTGATTTGCCATTAGTATTTTTCACATATTTAAATAGATAAAAATGTATATCTATGCATTCCATTGGAATCGTAATTTGAAATGTCTGTTGGAGATCCTATCAAGTAAGGTGTAACCATGTATAATATATTACGTACGTTATTATATATTATTTAGAAAAATATTTCTGAATGAAACGAAAACGCCATATATTGCCATTTATGAAGATATCGGAGTCAATTATAGAGTTCTATGTAGAATTTTACATTATTTATATTATACAAACGCTGGATGATAAAGATAATAATTATAAAAAGATCTAAATTTATGAATGTTTACAAAAACACATCACAGAATAGAGAGACTGGAATAAAACTATAGATTCACTTGGGCGAGTGAGCCGTGGCAAGAACCGGCCGTCCTTCAACTTCCACTGCTGTGCGGTATCTTCCGAATAGGCAATGTGCTACATTTTTTAAACGCTTATCGTAGTTTTTTTTTATTTCTCCGGCATTATCAGAAGAGTATTTATTTCGTAGAAAACTGACTATAAGAAGCTGAAGATGATATCTCCGGATATATTTTTTTAAAAGAGCTTTTTAAAAAATAAGTTTAAAAACAAGATGTTTGTAAGACAACAACAAAACATAATACGCGTTGCAAAACTTATCATAATTATTTCTTTTAATTAGCAATAATTTGGAGTAGTTCATCGTTCGTGGCGATATAGTAATAATAACTCCTCACTTATGTGGTAAAAGCACCCGCTATGAGCAAATATGAGAGAGAATAAAATCACTAAACATGGCATTATTTTCGTTTTTCTTTTCTTTTCGTTATACTTTCACAGGACTCTATACTCTCATTTTGGTACTCACATATATGCATCTGAAATAAACTGTGCACTGTTTGTAAAACCCATAATTTACTGTATATATATGGTACGTACTTTTGGTAGATCAAAATTAGGACTGAACTGGATATACGGATTTGAATTTTGCATACAATTATTCATTGTAAATTACTGATAATAGATCATCTTCGTCATCGTTACAAAAGGCAATGAAAAGGATAAAAGGTCGGATAAAAATAGAACAAGATAAAAAATAGTGTTGCAGACAAAACGATTTGACAATTAGAAGACAATACCGAATAATAATGAATGTCAGTAGCACACTTTCAAGCTGGCATGCCCCATATATAGAAGCTGTAGTACTGTAGCAAAACCGTCATATAGTCTATACACTGCATTACTTACACATCGGTGATGCATATTTCATCGTTTAGATAGTATCTAAGTCTATATATTATCTATATTTATGGTACAATACCTAAATTGTAGTAGCTAAACTATAATATCTAAGCAGTAATTATACCTATATACGTATACATAAATAAGGCAGGAAACGCTTTTTTACCCGTATGGAAAAAAACAAACGTAGGAAATCGTATAAGAAACCGTATACAAAACCGTACAAAACTGTAGAAAACCGTTCCAATTCGGATATATTTCGTACGGTTTTGTACGGTTTCTTACATTTTTCTAAGGTTTCTTACGGTTATCTACGATGATCTACGATTCATAATATCTTTCGAATAGTACCTGAAAATTGAAACGTATGAAAACGTACATTTCCGTAAGTTCTAATGAATATTACAGTTTTGTACAGTTTTGTACATTTATTTACGGATTCGTACGAGTTTATATACTTTCATACATTTTATTACGATTCGTATATTTTTTGTGTATACAACAAATTTTTCATTTCAAAGTAAGAAACTGTACAAAACTGTAGGAAACCGTACGAAAACGTAGGAAACGTAACGAAATACTTATGTCCGAATTGAAACGGTTTTCTAGTTTTGTACGGTTTACTACTATTTCTTATGGTTTCCTCCGATTTCCTACGTTTGTTTTTTTCCATACGGGTAATTTGATCATTATTTTTAAATAGATCGTATCTTTCTGCTTAATTGGTACATCATCGTTTATATTTTATACATATTTATATCTCCAATAATTGTTTTAAAATAAGAGTACAATTGAAAATAATATAATTTACCATTATAGTAAAATAATGATTTTTATATGATTAAGTTTTAAAACATATGTCTGTAATATATAGTTTGTTGTTATTTTTAAGAAAGTTTATTTTTCTAATGTAATAATGATATTAAAAAAAACATAATTTTGAAATAAATTATTGCTAAAATTGAAAAGAATTGCTTGCATAATGAATTTAAATTGGCTTGTAGTACTTTAGAAGGCTATACTAAATTAAATCTAACATCTTCCCCATTACTTAAATTTTCAATGACATAAAATTGATTATTAAAAAAAAGATTAATCCAATTTAAATATAAAAATCTACTGAACTCAAATGACTATAATATTTTTTTTTGTAAATTTATAATAATATAAAGACATATAAATAGGTTTGATGAGGTTAATAAATTAAATATTTAAGAATTCAAAATAGGAGAATAATATTTATCTCACTTATGAATTATTTCGTACAAATTTAATTAACTATTATATACAAATACACATTTAGTTTAAAAAATATTTTTTTTCAACAGTACTCTATTTTAGTTAAAGTCTTCTTATTTTTGAGTATTGTTTACATCATTTATGAGAATACAGAAAATAAGATGACTAGAAAAATGCATTATAAAAATTTGTTTTGCTATACTTGATAATCATACAAATGTTGGATAAAATCGATTTACGTACAATCAGGTAAAAAATATCGAAGATAAAAATCAATTATAAAAATTCATCGATAGTGCACTTATTGAAAGAGTATAATATAATTAGAATGTCGGGAACGCTAAGTCTATTAGATCATTATCGAAGTATCTGAAGCTACGGGTCATAATGAAGAATTTGGCACCGCCGAGTGATATTGGGCACCAGTAGTTGGGTCTTGCGTAAGAGCAAATTGTGTAAAGAGCTAATTCCAGCTCTGGTGGCGTTCCTACGAAGATAGTAGCGTTCTGTAAAGTTTTGCCTGCGGTTTCGTAGTTTAATTTCAATAACGAGCCCTTCTGCAAAATTAAACATAAATTTAATAAGTATAAACAACAAAGACAATATTTTCAAAAAAGCAAACATTTTTAAATATACTTACTCCACTCAAACTGGTCATTTCAACATAACTCAGATAGTTGACTTCTTTGTTAGATTCAAGATGTGCAAAGTAGATCCAGTTTTGCATGCCATAAACAGCGTCAGGTGTTTTCTCCGATAGGAAAACCCGTTCAAATCCAGACGACCTTTGTTCGTAATTTTTAAACCACATGCGCTTAAGGACTTCTTTTTGTTCGTAACCGTCTGGCTCGACGTATTTCTTCTCAACCAACCAATTCAGTGCCCTTGACATTACTGGAGTCTTTACGATCTCATCTAAGAAAGAATTTTCTTCATTCCTCCTTTCGGGTGTCATGTTTTCAGTCTGCGATGCATCGCGTTGGAAGTTGTCATAAAGTGCTTTCAAATTAGCTACAGTTGGCACTAAATCCAAACCTGGTTTAAGAGTGAACAATCTGAAAATTATATTTTTAAAACCAATATATTAGAAAAACAAATAAGAATGTAATTTATCGATTCAATATAAATATTATATAAAGAAACTTACGGTTCTGGTGCTTCATCAGGTACTGGTGCTTCTGGATTATTGAGATTACTGGCACGTTTTTGTAAATTTAATTCGACGTACTGGTTCAAATTAACGTCTTGCTTATCAAATAATTCCTCGGTGAATTTCATCAGATCTTCGTCGGAAATAAAATTGGCTGGAGCTGCCTGTGCTTCTGCTGTTTTAGCTACAGCACCATTAGTGGCAGTTGAGGGATCGCCCAATCCTGAGGTGATGCCTGAAAAGAATCAAAATAATATGTAAAAATAACCGGTACCAATTTAGATATATAAATAAATGTAAAAAGTTTAACAAAACAATAAGTGTAAATCGTAAAATAATGAAAATTTTAGATAGCAAATATTCATTTTCATTTGAACATCGGTTGGTTTATGTATACTACTTTACTATGGGCTTTAACCAAGTATAAAGACAAATTAAAGACAGAATGAAAAATATAGAAAAATAATGCGATAGATAAGGATTACTTACCAGGATTGGCTTGACTTCCACCGTTTGCTCCTGGCGAGACATTCTCGGTTTGAGTTGGTCCAGTGGACGCGGCAGGTTGTCCAACGGCAGGTTGACCAGCAGCAGGTTGACCAGCAGCAGGTTGTCCGGCGGCAGGTTGACCAACGGCAGGTTGTCCAACGGCAGGTTGACCGGCCGGTGGAGCGCTTCCATTGTCATTAGGCGAAGGTTGGCCATAATAGAAGTTGTTGGTGGTATGAGTCACCGTACTGGTAGGCGTGCTGGGTACGCTGGGCGCGCTAGGATAAGTATGAACATGGCTACTGCTGGGCCGGAAAATACCACTGATGACGTGGTCTACAATGGCGTTACTGGCTCCAGCGGCAACACCACCGGCGATGTAAGAACCAATTCCTGGACCACTGCTACTGCTGCCTCTGTGGCTGTCGCCAGGTACCACTACGACGGTGTGACTGGGTTGGAATGGTGCTGTAGGTGGATGGTACGCTGGTGGGGCATGGTAAGCTGGGCTACCGTGTCCATACGGAGTGTAGCTAGGTGGTGGTGCATGGTACGGGTTGTAAGGAGGTGGAGCATTGTACGGTGGAGGTGCGTTGTACGTAGGAGCTGAGTGGTGAGGTGCTGAGCCGTATGGTGGTGGCGCATTGTACGTTGGTGCCGAGTGTTGCGGGACAGAGCTGTACGGTGGTGGTGCGTTGTAGGTTGGATGGCTACTTTGGGGGCTGACGTGGCTAGGTAGAGGATGGTTGGGACTGGAGACTGGGTATGGAGGGTTCGGGTGGTGAATGTTGCTGCCTGTAGAAGGGTGGCTGTTGCCATAGGTTGGTACACTGACACCAGCGGGTGGCGGTGGTAAACCGCCTGGTTTACCGTATCCACCGCTCGGCGTGTACGACGGGTTGTAGGCCGGCTGTTTTGCGTACGCTGAAATTAAGTGTAGATTTTTGATTCGGGGAAAACGAGTGTGTGCAGTTTTATATAGGTAAAAGTTATGTCTAAAGTGCTTGAATTCAGACAGACGTAAATTTTTATCGATAGGAGAATAAAATAAAAAATTTATACTTATTGCAAAAAATTATTAAAAATATAAGCTTTATCTATAAACATCTTTCATTTTTTACTGTGCAACGTCGGGTTTTCAACAATATATTATGTCCAAAGTACTCAAAATTATTAATTATTTTTGCAATTTTTCATACGACGATTAACTTGAAAAATTTTTAAGTAGTTTTATGAATTTCTAAAATAAACATTCATTATAAATAAACCTTAACGAGCGAGATCTTTATAGCTCGTATACAATAATTTGTAGGGGTTTTAAAAGTCGTGGGTTACCTTGAATGAGATTATTCAGAGCTTTATTTTAAGTAAACTTCTACTTGAGGAGAAACAAACAGTCTATAAGTATACTTCTTTATAACTATATTTCTCAATAAGAACTCTCTACTCTATTAATAGTTACAATTTATTCTATTAAAAAGCTTAGTAATTATAGGAAATAAAGATAACTACAATTGTGTTAGAGGGAGAAGTCTTATTTCTTGAATTAATTCCAAAAGAAATTATCTCAAAAACACTATATTTTCGCCCCAAATATTTAAAAACTTTTTTTTATGTTACAAAATCATGCAAGTGTTAGAAAGTATAAAAAATAACATTTTTATTCTTCTTTATAAATACTGACTATTAAAAATTTTTAAAATCGTTTTCCTTTTTAAACCTCTACAAAATGCCCACTTAAATTTATATTGAAAAAGTCATTTACTAGTTAGTGCCATCTTCGGCGTCAATTAAAAATCTTTTAATACTCTTTATATTCAATGCATTGACGTCGAAACAGCATAACCTGTCTTCCTCCAATACAATGACTACTGCCAATATGAATTTTCATTGAAGCAATGATCTCTAATTGATAGCAAGCAATTTTCCTGACGCATAAAACTCCTTTTTCAAAACATTATTGAATGTATTTTTTTTATACTTACGATCGGAGTGCGAAATAGATGCACTTGATTGCTGATGAGTATCGTGAACTACTGGTTTTCCTGATTAATATAAATAATATTAATATATACAGCCGGAATTAAATATTTTATATATTGTTAATTAACATCATAATATACGTACCAGAATTCGTTGGATAGGGAGCACTGGGCTGATGACTCATTCCACTCGACGGGACGTGTGTATTGGTGGGTACATGGTGCGATGATGACGGACTCGATGGAGTGTACGATGGTTTTGGTGCTACGATATTTATCAATAATAGATTGAAAAAACTCCCATAGAATAACAGGTTTCGTTTCAAATAAGA
>JAWWEQ010000031.1:59266-74482 GCA_035583055.1 Torymus tubicola
CTGAAAAAATTCAAGATAACATATGGGATGGTTACGAAGCGATTTAGGTGATTTTAAAAGAAAAAAAATTTTGACCTGTCGATTCACCTGAGAACTGCCCATATATATACATACACACACACACATACACACAATAAGTGAATATATTTTAAGAGTTCTTCAGTCAATCTTTAGTCTATTCGTTGCTATTTGTATTTAGTAACTTATTATTCATGATTTTTAATTAAAAAATCTATAAACATCATACAAAACGATGTTTTAGTATTGATTTTTATTATATCAGTTTACTATACACTTTTATTTGTCATACTTAAACATATTCTAAATATTGATTTTTTGAAAATTCTTTTAAGAATGGAAATATAAGTTTACTGAGAACACCACTCGTCTCAAGTGGTTTCCACATGGTGAAACCACTTGAGAGAAACATGTGGACCACGTAGCCGTGAAACCATATGCGGGGACCTTTCTTACACATACACTTTACAGAAAGTTGAAATCTCTGAGTTTGTTTTATTTTTAGTCTCATTTTCCTATCCGGAGACGGAGAAAAGAATAAATTAATAATATTTGTATCAACGTGAGTACTATACATAATCCTTTTGTTTGCAAGTAAATTAGTTAGATTCATCGAAATTATGAGGTAAAAATTCAATTGCTGCAGCAACCTCAAGAATTTTTATCATAAATTCATTTCCGCAAAAGCTAGAAATGCTATTTGAGCAGAGGTATTATAATATGGAATTAAGCGTATTTTGCGTCAGCAATTGATATAAGATATCATCGTTAGGCCTTATATATAGAAACGAATAAATGTAGACAAAGCTAATTCTAGCTGTAGTTATAAAAAATTGTGTTATTTTGCAGTATCTAAGTATGAAAAATATGTATATTGCGTATCATAATTCCTAAATAATTCAACACAAGAGCGTACGACTTCCAAAAAATTAATGTTAACGGGCTTCTGAAAGTCGATTTCTTCAATTTAAAAATATTGCCCCTTAAAATTTTTTAATCAAATGCGTACGTTTTTTTTAGAAATCTGGACATCTGATGTTAAATATGCTCTATTTTTTTTAAAAATAATATTTTTTTCTATTGATTTTCATTTATTTAGTACGAAAATGAGACAAAGATTCTAAGAATAGACAGGAAACAATAAAATTTAAGCTTTGTTTCGATAGAAAATATTGATTTTTCAGAAAATTATAAGCATTCAGAGATAGCGGAGAAAAATAACAATAATTATAACCCATTAAAATGTTTAAAAAGAAGCTAATTTTCAACCGATTTTTTACGCTATCCCGGTATGCTTATAATTTTCTGAAAAATTAATATTTTCTAAAGAAACAAAGCTTGAATGAAGTTTAGTCTTTTTTCTGCCTACTTTTATAATTTGTTTTCCTAGCTTTTCATCTTATAAATATTGGCAAAATGACAGTCGATACAAGAAACATCCTTTTTCTAACGAAGTAGAACATAATTGAGATTCGATAATTTTCCATTTTCATTTCGTAAGAAAAAGGACCTGATAGATGGAATTAGGAGGACTTTTGAATGCAAGAAATTACAAGTTCCCATTAGAAGTTTCGACCATTCCATCTCAAAAAGTGTTTTAGTCATTCTGCCTCTTGGTATTATTATTACCTAGCAGCGTTGCATTGCATAGGAAATTACTGAACAACGTCATTAATATTGCGACTGTCGGCATAAAATATATAAACCGGTGTCGAGAAGAATAATCGGCAAGGTTAATTTTTAAAATGTAAAAAAACAAATTTTATAGTATGGTATAACAACATTATAAATACTACTACAGTTGTAAATAATTTTGGTATTTTTTAAATTGACCTTTTATTTAAATATGAAATATATAGTGTATAACATATTGATATATTTTTCATCGAAATTCATGATATGTTTAATAAACGGTTTCGATGATTTATCACGAACGATTTCTTGATTGCTACCAATAACTTGCTTTTGCTAATTGAATTATTATTATTTTTTTCCTTGGATAGAAAAATGGGATTATTATCAATGTTTTCGTATTTCTCGGTATAAAGTACTAAAATTAATATTATATAAATAATAAAATTTGTGCCAGATTATTAGGGCTTAAAAACATCATTGACAAGCTCTATTTCAAGATATAATCTTGGTTTTGCTTTTAACAGCTGCACTTCTACACTTGTGTTCATATAGTAGTTGCTAGATGATGAACGTTAATAATGTACTATGAATTCTGTTGGAAAGGGTGTTGATGATGGTGGTAAAGTTGGGTATGTAATATATGGTTTTTCATTTGCCCAAATTTTACCAAGAATAATACGATTTTAAGAACCAATTTGCGGTTCGCTATTTCTGTCATCCACTCTATTTGGCACAAAATTGTATTTCCTGGTTGGACTGTACCAGTCATAAAATTGAAACTTCCTCATTACTTTCGGATAAATGTCCCATGGGACAGATGTACACTTGCATGTTTTTCTTCCGATCATGTATTGCATTTACTTTCTAAGTTGTTTTTCCTATAGTTGAAGTTGAATTTGTATTCTTGAGCTTGAAATAAATTTGCAAAAGTCTAAAAATTATTTTTAATTTAAGTAATTTATAGAATTTATAGAAGTCACCATTTATATTTAGCGGTGACCAATTTACATGCTGACAGGTCCCTTAATTTCACTCTAACACCCCCTCCCCCTTCATCTCGACGACTGGAGTCGTGTATTTACTCCAAAATATTTTGGAGCACAGTTCTTGGCCAGACTCTGCCTGACCAATTGTTCCAAAAGCTAATATATCTTTGGATACCTAATTTTGGACAATACTTATATCTGTAAGCTAAGGAAACAGAACAAAGATGTAATCTATTTTTTCGGCTTCGTGATAGTTCTCCTGACACTGACCAAAAATTCAATGTATAGGATAGACAATACTTTAATCAAATACTGATACTCCAATCAAACGATTATATCGGCAGCTATGGTCAAGGCCAAAACAGTAAAAAAATGTCGTTTGTTTATTAATAAGTTTATCTTCGCACCATGATTATCATGATATATGCAATGTCGGGGCATAAGCTTGATCAACACTAAACGTATATATAAATAGTTTCGACGTGACAGAAAACGTAATAAATTGCCACAGTTAAATCATACTAAAGCATATAGAAGAGAGGAAATGTGAGTTAAATATATTTTCAGTAACGGATCTAATCAGATTTCGAGTTTTAATTTTGTAGCAACGTAGAGATCAGCAATTAGTTGACCGCAAAATTGCTTTGGGTACTACGATTTTCGGAAAAATTTAATGCGATTAAATAATTTTGATTTATAATCTAAACAAGCTTATATAAGAAATATGCCATTAAAAAAGTTTCAAAAAATTACTAGACGAAAATTTTGAAGTACTTTAATGAATTGTTTATAAATGAACATGCGATTAATTTATATAAGTAGTATATTTGGGGTTCCTGGGTTCATCCTGAAAATGAAATGGTTATATAGAAGGAAATCCAGAAAAATATTACGCTTTAAAAGTGGTCCAAATTTTTTCATTATACTGACAATAACTCTCAAAGTTGGAACTGACAATCTTGTAATTTATGTGTGCCTTTTTGATGCACAATTTTAATATCCTGTAACTTTTGAATAAACCTATACTTACTAATTTTCAAAAAAAATCAACGAAAGTTCTTAATTCTAGTTGTCTTCTTTTTCAAATTTTGGAAAGATTTTTTTTTTGGCCAAATGGCTGAGATTAAAGAAAGATTTTTGTGATTTAAAAACCAAATTTCAATCATTAAAAAAAGTGAGTCTAGGCGTTTTTAATTGTAAACAATTTATTCCGTACATTTATGAGATAAGATTGAAGAAAGAAAGCGTTCAGATTAAGGTGAAATCTCGAAAAAAATTTTGTCCAATTTATTCGAGCCCCCGAGAAGTATAAATTTTTTCTAAAATTCATTGTACACAATATTTTAAAAATATCAACTAAGAGAAAATAGAACTGAAATTAGAAAGGACATCTGGAAGTTAACTAAACACAGACATTCTTTTACCAAAGAATAGAAAAATAGAAATTCGTTCTATTATAGAATAAGTTATGTATCTTCGAATACAATTTATAATGTTCTTCAAATATTAGAAGAGAAAGGTAGTTAGCAAAATCGTTAATAAACTTGAGGAAATAAATTCAACAAGTTACAATGTGGTAAAAATTAGTTTTTTATTTAAATCACTATTTACATTGTGTTTTTGAATATTTTCGATTACAACTTTTTAACGGTTAATTTACTTTTAACCGATATATTATAGTAGAATTTCAATCAACGATATTGAATAAAGGCTGACCAAGCGAGGATGAAACGCCACGCGATATTTTCAAATATGGCAATTATAATACTTGGATACATCTATTAAATTAAAATTTCATTTTACAGCCTATTTGATACAAAAAAGAAAATTTTGTAAATACTTCAATTTTATAAAAGTAACATGTTCGAGGTATTTAAAATCTGCAGTATTCCTCAATTCTTCATACCTTGAGTGATCTACAATAAAATATTTGAATTTTCGTCAGAACGGAACATCAAAAATAATTTACATATAGTAATTGCGCTTTATCGAAAAATAAATCACACTATAGTAATTTTAGTTTTATTACTCATTTCGCCTAGCATCTAAAAATTTTTAACTTGCTAATTCGATGTGGTAATACAGTGTACACTTTTTCTAAGTACTTATAATTGACATACGAAAAATAAAACAATATCTATTATTATTTTTTAAATTAACACAGATTATTACACGTATTATTTTTGAAACTTAAGGCACATCCGTTCACATTTAACTAATGGTTTCCTTATTTTATATAATAAAAGCAGTTTTTTATTACAACAGTTTGAAAGATACTTCTCAATAATAAATTAGATTTAACATTAATCACAATTTTCAGGATATAATATTGCACCCACAATAAATTGATGTGTACGATATGTTTTTTTTTTAAATCTAATTTAGTGATGTCTCAATGACTAAAAGCAAATGCATGCAAATTGTCATACTTATTTAGGTTTGACAAATTGCAATATCCAGACGCTTGTCATTTACGGGTTGTTTTCTATTAATCGCATTTCATCGTAAAATCATCACATTGCATTCTCTCTTTTATCATTTTTACATACACTTGCAGAATTTATTTTCTCTCATCCAAAGTCATTCAAACAAATTTGTATCAATAATCGGTACATCTCGTAGCCAATAAAAATATTCGATAAAAATAATTATTATTTGATGTACTCTTAAATGATGTTTAAGTTCAATCGTCGTCTCCGCTTCTCCTTCTGTTACGACCTCGGCCTGGAAACAAATACAAATTTTAATGAATAATATAAATATTTGTACTGCACGTAGAATCAATTTAAAATTATAAATTAATGATCAACACTGTTACTCAATTATAAATATAGTTTTTACTGAGTTCATTTTGTACGGTAACGTCTACTAAAAGACAAGAGAAAAAAAAGAAAAAGAAAAATATGCAATCTATAAGTAGGAACTATATATGGACTTTCATCAAAATTGTAATTATAAATAAATATTGTCGATTGAAAGAAAAGATGATTTTAATAAATAACTTTATAGGATGCGATATTTCAAATTTTCGTTCAAGCGGTACTTTTCTAAATTTTGAAACTACTATATTATTACGGAAGACAATAATGTGTTGGTTTTCTATTTAAAGTAATAGTTCGTTTAGTGGCGAAAAACAGTGATATTAATATAAATTTTTAAATAATTATATTATTTAGTTAATCTCTAAACGCGAAAATTATTCATATTTTCTGATGTTAAAAATTTCTGATGATGTTAAAATGTGTATGTATTGCAACGACTTCGGTAATATTTTCATGTATGAATACATCAGGTTTACATCCTAGATAGCAATATATAATTACCTCTTCTTATTTGATTAAGACAAGCTAACATTCTGATCATAAATACTGCTGGTACAGTAATGGTGTCTTTGGTTTCTTCCAGCATGACAGCATTTCGTTTTTTCAGCTGAAAATATTTAGTAGTATTAGAGCAGAAATATAGATGATTTAGCTTCTAAAGTGATCCCTGCTTTATTGCCACCATCTTTTCATTAAATTGATTCGATTTTTATTTTTGTTTAAAAATAAAGTCTTTTGTTTATACAGTAAATAATATCAGAAATTATTTTGAACAATTTCTTTAATATCTTCGATAGAATTTTTATGTTAAAAATTTATTATCGGTATTTCACTTCCTAGTATGCGACCTACCGGTCGGACAATATTAATTTTTTCTAAATCAATTATTAACCCTTTCGTGCCGTAGGGGTCCTGTAGAACCCACTTTGTTCAAGGATAAAAAATATGTAAAAAACTAAAATTAAATCATTTCTTAAACCTACTCATTTAGTTGTGTTCTTTTATCCAAGAGGAAGCCCCCTGGCAATTAAAGTTGAAATTTTTTATTTTTTTTCGTTCCGTTTAGTACATTAAAAAAGGGCTTGGTGATAAAAATTGGGATCTTATGAAAATTCGGATCTTGAATGGTTTATTTTCCAGTAAAAAGGGTTAATGTGAATTTTCTTTTATTCGGATCTTGTTAATGAGATAATATACTAAGAATTTATCACCTTTCAAGTTAAAAAATATGATATTGTTGTCGGGGCATGTTACGTAAATGTAGTGGGTCCTCCAGGACCCAGTCGGTCTTACCGACAAATAATCTGTATACATTTAATATGTATCCATATTAAATGTACTATATGTAATCGTATATAAATACTTTTGTAAATATACAATTTGTTTAAGTATAAATTTGTTTCATTTTCTGATTTAAAAAAAAAAAAAATAAAAATTTTAATTGTGAATATTAAATAAATATTATAAAAAAATTCCATTAAGACCATATGGGTCCTCCAGGACCCACTTGAAAAATAACATTTATCGCTACTTTTGACAAAAAAACGGTGAATTGATCTTATTGTTAGTTGAAGCATTTACAATTAGAATATACAAAAAAAACGTCACTTTTTCCCCGGAAAAGGGGTCTCGGCACTAAAGGGTTAATATAAATTCGCTAATCATAGTAACAGTTGACTTTTGTAAAAGATCACTGCTGTGTAGCCGGTACGAGAGGTCGCATTATAGAGGTCGATATTTTACTCCAACTTAAAATAATTTTACATGGATGAGCACGAAAACGCTCCGAAAGCAAATTTATATTTACATGTTACATATACATTTTTTAATACTTTTTTACTATGCAGCAAGAATAAAAGGAATCAATTCAATCAAACTTTCCATGATTAAATATTGACTAATATATTTCATAATCAATTTAATAATTTGGCGCTTAATTATTATAAAGGAATGCATATTTTGTGATTCAAAATTATTTTCAACACAATAATGATCATTGAAACAATACTTCAAAAATTCTAGAATGTAAATGTATATTTATTTAATTGAAATTATCGAGAAAAGTACATTCTCATTAAATAGAAATAAAGAAGAGGTGAAGTGATTTACTTACATCTTCAGCGAATTTTTCGTCGAAAGTTGACTCTTCGTTGGTAGGCGCCCAGAGCTTCACATCGTAATCGATGCCCGATGTAGCCAGCATTGGTAGAAAGGGATGGGGCTGCACACAGTTAACAACGTGCTGATCTGCCTCAAGGAGCATGCACAGCTTGGCCGTGTCGCGTTCCCAGACGAAAACGTGACCACAGTCACTGCCTGACATGACGAAATCGTCGCCCCAGAAGTTCGCTTCCTTGATCATTGTCCTAAAGAAACTAGAGTCACACACGAAGCAAGGGCAATATATGAGAATAGTATAAGGGCCGATATTAACAGCCCAGCTGTCCACTTCAGAGGCTTCGCTTTTTGACACGAGGGGGTGGTAAATCGAGGTAAGAATCGTTTTAGAGAACAAAGAAAACATCTCTTTTTCACACAGAACAGTACCACCTTAGATAATCTAGTGCATGTTGTCGTCTTGTCTTGAATGGACTAGTATACTTGGCAAAATTTAGTCAATGTTACAACTGATAAACAATGATCCTGGATAGAATGTTTTTCATGCTATTTAATTACTTGAAAGATTTCTTATTATTAAACAACATATTAAATTACATATCACAAAATTAAAGTTTTAAATTAAATAACAATTATTTAAGAATCATACTATTAAGTTATAAATTATTCTGAAATAGATAATATAAATATTTATTCTTGAAAATATCTTAGCATTTTTTGATATTACGATTTTTAAAAAATTTTTCAATTTTCAAAATTAACATTTTCTAACCAGGGAGACGGAAATATTGATATATACAATGACAGTATGAAGCATGCTGTCATTTGTTTCCATGACCTTAATAAGTTATGATGAGTTATTCGTGTCAGTGCAGTTCACATCACAAAGTTCCAGCTTTGTATCTAGGGAAAAATGTTAACTCAGGTACGATATCTACAAAAGTTATTTTCGAGAAACTTTAACAATGCCATGAACATGACTGTTAAGTTTCAAGAAATTAACTTTATATACTCACTATTAGATTACTAAAGAAAAAATTTTGAACGGCATAGTAAAGTCCCACCTGGCATTGCGATGGCCCATGTATTTTTGTTTTACATGCAGATCCGGTAAATTGGCATCTTCAAACTTATCAAATCCTTGACCGGCTCTATGACGAGCATTTTCTATGGCTTCATCCATTTCCGTTTCAATTGGATTGACCATTCTGTTAAATAAATGTAAAAATCATAAGTCGTATTAGGTTTTTAGGTAAAACTTTTATGTAGTATAGATTATAATTCTATATACCGTCTATCTGAATCTCCATCTTCATCATCACTGTCATTATAAACATCTTCATCTGTGGCTAAAATATAAAAATTATCGTTTAAAAATAATTCTTCCTTTAACTATGATTAAGGCTTTATTTCATACAAACCTTCTCTTACGGTATTATAAGATGGTTTGGAGCGGGAATGACTTGGTCCTGGATCAGAGAAATTACTACTAGAGTGTCCTGCTGATGCTTCTACAAAGATTAATATGAAGTAGTTTTTGATTGAATAAATAGAATAAGTTAAAAAATTATTATTACCAGCATGATAGCCATCTCTTGTAACTTCATCAGCAACACCAAGAGAAATGGTTGCACTAGTAGTACTTTTATCTGAATAAATAAGTTTTAAAGCTGGTTCACTGCCATGTCTGAAATAAAAATAAATATATTATTTAAAATTTTAATAAAAAAAGTATATTAAATTATAGAATTAATTTTAACATCCACCAATAAATTAATAAGTTAGATGTTACTAACAACATATAACAAACATTTAAGTTGTAATATAATAATTATTTATTATATTTTTATCTCTTTAAAAAAGATTAACTATATATAAATGAGATAAGTGTAAGTGCAAAATACTGATATGAAAGATATTGACAGTTAAAGAAAAAGTAACTAGAATATACCTTTCAAGGAATCCATCTCTCATTGTAGTCAGTCTGTCTTGAAGATTTTCCATCATAGTACTACTGCTGTGACTATTTTGGATATTGGAAGTTTCTGTTTCAGTTGAACTATGTTCACCAGTAGATTGACTTAAAGATACATTATGAGTTGTGGAAGATTGTTCAGGACTTTTTCTCTCTTCTGAGTGACTAGATTCAATTTCCATAGGAATTTGTAATTCTCCATCAAGTCTTTCATTTACATGTTCAACTTCAGAAGGTGAACTTATATCATCTACAGATTCATTAATTTGATCCATTGATACACTAGCTACAGCTTGATCATTTTCTACATTTTCTGTACCAGAAGTATCAATTTCAAGAGAATTAGATGACTCATTTACAGCTTGTTGTTGACTTTCATCAATGACATTATTATTTCTATCTTCAGCTGCATCAGTACTGTTATCATTGTTTTGTTGGTTATTTTCTCCTTGTTGATCCATGACACCTTCAAGGCTATCTTCACCACCACCACTTAGAGCAGCTCTAGTAGCTGGATCATTTAACATTCTGCTCAGTACATCAGTCATTCTTTGCATTAAAGAAGTATGCAAAACAGGTCGGGCTTGAGCTATTTCTAGAATCATAAAATTATCATTTTAATTAATTTTTATTAATATTGTTTTTCAATCTAAGCATTTAATATTTGTATTTTTTATAAAATAACAAAATTATTATTTATATAAATTCAAAAGTGAAATTTAATTTAGATTAAATAATTAACAATCAAATAATTTAGTTAATAAATTTTGAAAAAATTAATTTTTGGTTTTACAAATGTTTACCTGTTCCATTACGGCGACCACCTTCTCGTTCCGGACGAGCATCAGGTCCTGTATCTGACCAGTCACCTCTCAACCTTAAACGACGTACTGGTTGTGGAGATCTAAGTGGATATCGTTTTCCTTTGCCTTTTCCAGCTATTTCCTTTTTCAATTGAGTACTACCTTGATCCTTAAAGAGAATAATGTTTAAAATTTGATTTTAAAAATAGTTTATTAAATTATGTTAAAAGTATACCTACTTTCATACCAAATAAATATAAATGGTCACTACTGTAACTAACAAGAATATCTTGTCCATCAGGACTGTAACTCAATGATGTAATTCTATAAGAATTTCCCTCAAATTCTGGAACTGTAAAACTATATAATGCCTTTGCTGTGGCTGTTGTTCCAAGCATTCTTCTGTCAAAAGTTCTTACATTACTGTTAGACAGTCCTATTGCTATTTGATTGGGCATAACAGGATTGACAGATATTGCTGTTACTGCTCTTTGACAAAATATTAATACATCCTGTTGGAAAAATAAAAGTTTGAAAAAACTATATAAAATTGATGAAAAATTCAGACAAATATAGTCTTACCTCTTCACATCTAGAAGTATTACATTTTTCTTTGAAACGTAAGTCAAACCATCTAACAGTTCCATCTTCACCACAACTTAGAAAAGTATGGGGTTCACAAGGAACAGTTGCTATTTCATAAGTAGTTCCACTGTGACAGGTAAATTGATTGTGAAAAGTTTCTGATTTCCTCATTAAATCTATAAGAATCATATTTAAAATTTTTCTATTGATTAACTCATAAAAGCACTATATCATTAATTATAATTAACATACCAGTGTATAAAATAATTCCATCACCACTACAAGAAACGATGCGATGATCTCCATTATTAGGCAAGAATTTGGCACTAAATATGTTTGCTCGATGACTAGTTTTATAATCTTGGAGTACCTACAAAGATAAAATGATTATTGAAGAGATAATTTAATGATTACCATGTTAAATCAATAAAAATTAAATATTATAATAAATATTAAATCTCAGTAAAAATAGTTCTAAAATATAGATAATAACATTATAACTAATTGGTTGTATAATAATAGAAGAAGAATATGATCAAAAATAACTGCATCTATTTTTAAAAAAGCAAAATTAAATATTTTCTTGTAACTAAGACCAAAATATTTTCTTTAATTATTGTAATATACTTTTGCATAATGCAATTTTATTTTGATGTGCCTTAACAAAGAGCCATGAACATTAAAAAGATAAAAATAACCTAGTCTCAGACAGCATTTAAACTTGAGGCAAGAGGTAATTTCAAACAGATAAAGTGCAAGGTCATATGTTTGGGTCATTGAAATCCATTTTAAGATTTAATCAGGACAGATAAAATGAATTTATGAAAAGGTAAAATATGAAATCAGGTAACTAAATTAGAAATTCTACTGGCTTACTATTTATTTTTAAATTTACCTGATAATTGTAAGCATTTGTGATTACTAAACGTTGATCATCGCTACCAGATAAAATTAAATTTCCAGTATCGTTCCAGCAAATTGAGTTAACACAACCAAAGTGTACTTTAAGTCTTTTAAGTAAGGACATACGCTGTATCATCTGAACACTTGCTAGAATGACAAAAAAGTAACTTGTTAGGAGAAAAGAATTAAAGGGAATCTTTGCAATATCAACAAAGTTAAAATGTGCACATGCTTGGAAAAAAAAAAACAAAGAAAAAATATACTTAAACAAAGGCATGAGCACTTACATTTACTGCTGTTGTACAGCTTGACCCTTGTGTTGTTATCATAGGGCTGATTGTAAATATCGTGAAAAACATTGGCCTTGCTTCTCCGCATTTTGCCTATGCTAAATAATCTTTCTTACTAAGTAAAGTATTTTTAAAGAGCTTATATCCACGGGCGAAGGAAAAATGAGTGGGAAGACTGCGTCTCGTCGCCAGAAAAAAGATTCTGTTGCGTCGAAGAAGCCAGACACGCGTAAAAAAGCTGCAGACCTTACGGAGGAGTGAAGCGCGCGGGCGCGCTCGATAGAGAGACAACAGATGAGGCAGTGCAGGAGTTTAAAGGGAAGCGAGAGTCAACCAGACGGTAGCAGCAGCAGCAGCGTGATGCGCTCTCCGTGTAATTATTGCGCCGAGTCCCAAATTGAACGGCATTTCCCTGCACAGCGACTCATCTTCCTAATGATCGTCGCACTCGCCATTGCGGAGCAAGCGCGCGGCGCATAACTAAAAATAAATAACACTCGTGTGTTCCTCGTCGCACTCGCGTGAGTCGCGTGAGAGACTATACGAAAATCTGCACGCGCATATCACACACGGCTCTAGTAGAAAGTCACGCTCACGAGCCTCTTCCTGGTAGTGGTGCGAGTTTACATGTATGTGTGCAATATACTATGTGTATTGTCGTCGACGGACGACGACGCATCTGCGCGCTGCTGCTATAAGCATAAGCAGCTAAATCAACATGTATGTAGTCGACTTACGCTTGTGTAAGTAGATACCAACACCTATACGTACTACTACGTAGTTTAAGTTACTACGTATAAGAAGAATACGTGCGCGAGATCCAAGAACAGCTGAGAGACGGGATATACTTATCACGATTCGCGCGCGGCTGATCCTTGTATAGGCTTGTCAAATGTCAAGTAAGGTGTAGTGACGGTCACGGATTGTATTTGCGTCAATTTACCGATCTTTTCTATATATAATTCGATAACACACTACTGAACTGATACACAGTAAACATAGATAGTACAGTTCCCCGCGTAAGCATACTATAGCATATTTAATTATATTATTAGTCAATCGTGTAAATTTATACGTCAGTGACTGTTTCTTTACGTGTGCAAAAGTTCCATCGGTAAGGCAGTATTTTGCACTATAATATATATGATCATATCCAGTTGCTGGAAATTATCAAAATCGTTTAAATTATGAAAAAAATTGTAAATGCTATATATATACGAATTAAAATCTTATAAATTTTACATTTTTCAATTTACGTGCGACATGAATTTTAAATTAAAAAATTATAATGGCAATGAAATTGTTAAATTTTTAAAAATTAATTACAAATATTTACTCTAAGATAGATTTTTTAGAAATAAAAACAATATATATACACTAGGTATATATGACTGTATAAGATCTTGACTACGGTCTGCATAGGTTTCCTGCCTTTGAATAACTGAATTATTTACAGATCAATACATATTCTGTCTGATGGTTCGTCAGAAGTGTCAGACAGAATTGCCTTTAGAGATGCACGGTTTACATCGATAGCGTCGTAAAGTTCGATCTAGAATCCAGACCAAATAAGTATTATGGAAATTTTAACAATTTATGAAGTAAGTTTTCATATACATTACAGATATGTAGCAAATAAAAAATTAATATGTTATTGCAGTTTATAATTTAAAGTTATAAGACAAATAAACATTAGAACTGTTTCATAAATACTAAAAAAAGATATGTATATCTTTTTACAAATTAAGTTCATAATTTACGTATAAAAGACATTGACATTTTATTTATATGCTTTAGTTTGTCATTTTTAAATGTATCTTGTAGGTTATGTTTAAATATTTTTTTGATAGTTACTATTTTATGAAATATCACTGAGATTAGTTTTATAACATAACATTCAATTTACAATGCATTGTAGACCATTATTTTTAATAAAATTTAATGTCAATACGCTTACATTATAGACATTTTCTCTGTAAAGTAATTTTTATATTTTCTATGCAGGTCAGATAGCAACATAAAAATGGGTGTGGACAGTCAACAGGATCATAGAGTATTGCTCTTCCATTGCTCAATCACATGCATTTATTTTGCAGGAATACTAGTCTTTTTGCACTTTAGTGAACATTTATATAATGTTGGAACATATAAATTTATTTCTGTATTATTAACACTAGTCTCAGCTGAATTTATAAAACTATCATTTGCGTCTTCTCAATCAGAACATTCACCTGTAGGAAAAGTAGAATTGAATCATGCTACAAAATCTAAGAAAACTTTTTCAAAGACTGTAAAAGATTGTATAAAATTTTTATTAGCTACAGTTGGATTGACTGTAATTTATTATATTGCTATTGTACTGTTTGGAGCACCTCTGTTAACTCATCACGAGGAAACCTTAATGCTTGCTCTTACTATGACGTCTCTTACACTAGCTCCAGCAAGTTCACACTTAGGAATCGATAATGCGCTAGCTTTATTCACTGGTTCATATTTGCCAATCAGTGGGGCATTTGTAGATGCTGTTAAGTTAAATATAAAGGCTGTTTTATTAGGCACATGGCTAGGTGCCTTTGTTCTACCATTAGACTGGGATAGACCCTGGCAAGCTTGGCCTATACCTTGCATAGTGGGTGCTTTGCTTGGCTATTTTGCTGCTCAATTTATAACATTTGTAAAAATTTCAACTATTAAATTGAAAAAAAAGGGTAGAAAAAGTGAAACTATGAAAAGTTGTTAATATTTTATGACAAAAAATAATATATTAAAATTGTAAATAAATTATTAATTTACAAATTGTTTTCATTTCACAATCCCCAACAATTAATGACTATATAAATATTATTTGAAAACCACATAAAAAATTATACAGCAACCTAAAACAGTATAAAAATTCTATCTATTTTTAATTATATTAATAACGTTTTTTTTAAGGTAGCATAAGCGGTGAGTGCCGTATCAAGCTGGGGGCCCCGAACAGGGCTTTCTGATTTTACTAAATTTAATGATTAAATTTTAATAAGAAACATGTATTTTTATTTCTAAACACGTTAATATAGAAACTATACCTATTAAATATAA
>JAWWEQ010000031.1:77741-94917 GCA_035583055.1 Torymus tubicola
TAACACTTGAAGAATATTTCAGTCAAGTTTTCAAATTGATTTAGTATTTTACAAAAGTCGCTCATGCTACCTTAAGTTAAATCAAAAGTATGTTTTGACACGAATTGTAATTTCTAGTGTATTGGAAAAAATTATTATATTAAAATATTTTAAAATTCATTTTATTACCGAAATTTTGTTCGCCCTCTTACGATAAATTCAAGTGAATAGAAAAGTCGTCTGATTATACATAAATATATTCAACATTTATCAATTTTGTATACATTTTGCTTACAGAACCAAGAATTTTTTTAATTTTTGAATAAAAAATCTTTTCATTGAAAAATTAAAAAAAAAGTATTCAAATAATAATGTACTCTCTTGATTTGATAACGCATTAAGCAAAAAAAATATAACAACGTATTTGCTTTAGAAAGGCGCCAACTTAATCGAGGCAATTCTTGCAATCTTCGGCTTATATCAGGTTGGGTCCAGTTCACTTTGTATGCCGATAACGCAAAAGATTAATAGTTATTTGACCTTCAGTCGAGCTTCAGTCTCTTTCGATGCTAATTTGAAAGCGGGGAAATACGTCGTGCCTAACGAATTGTCTACCCGCCAAATATTTAATAACGGATTTTTTTCACAAAGTGTAATTGTTTTATTGTTTGTTTTAAATTGATACATTAAACAATGGCGGATACAATTGGAAAGGTAAATTAAGTATATATTACTACTATTTTATTATTGAAAATAGGTTATTTCATACGGAGAACTTCAATTGTTACATTTGATACAAAGTTGAATAAACGTTTGATAAATTGACTATATAATCATAATAAAATTGAATAATGCATGATTGTTGAAGCAGGTATAATAGTTTTTATTCTCTTAATCCTGACAAGTAAATACTTGTACTTAAAATTGTATTTATTAAAGTGCTAACAATGTTTAAAGTACGTGCATGATACTCGAATTATTATAAATAGACTTTTGATTAAAATATAATTTTATTTTAAATGACAGGTTATCAAGTGCCGAGCTGCAGTGGCATGGGAACCAAAAAAACCATTGACTTTAGAAGTTATAGAAGTTGCCCCACCAAAAACCAATGAAGTGAGAGTGAAGATCACTGCAGTTGCATTGTGCCATACCGATGCTTACACTCTTGATGGATTAGACCCAGAAGGACTTTTTCCATGTGTTTTGGGACATGAAGGTGCTGGCATAGTTGAAAGTGTTGGTGCTGATGTTACGGAATTTAAACCAGGTAACCAAATTCTTTACATTTATAAAAATCTTGAATGTTATTAATTATTGAAATTAAAAATTCAAAAGTAACATAGATCACATACTTTGTGGCCGTGTTAAAATGATTATTCAGTTTATAATATAGCAAATAAAAAAGTTACTCATTTCTGTAAAGATTTATTTATTTTTGATTTTGTATTAATGTTTTTTATTTAGGTGATCACGTTATACCACTTTACATACCACAGTGCCGTGATTGTAAATTCTGTAAATCACCGAAAACAAATGTTTGTAGTAAAATTAGAACTACTCAGGGTCAAGGTGTAATGCCTGATGGTACATCACGTTTTACATGCAATGGAAAAACACTGTATCATTTTATGGGTTGTTCAACATTTTCTGAATATACTGTAGTAGCTGATATATCTCTAGCAAAAGTAATATTTTTCAAAAATAAAAAGTTATCAATTATAAACTTTAATATTATTAATCTTAGTTTTTGTTTAATACATTTTGAATCTTACAGATAGATCCATCGGCTCCATTAGACAAAGTATGTTTATTAGGTTGTGGTATATCTACTGGTTATGGAGCTGCCTTAAACACTGCAAAAGTAGAACCAGGAAGTACGTGTGCTATTTGGGGATTGGGAGCTGTTGGTTTAGCAGTTGCATATGGATGCAAAGTGGCTGGTGCTTCTCGCATTATTGGCATTGATGTCAATCCAGCTAAATTTGAGAAAGGTATATAAATAGTCCTTTAATTTTAATTAAATATAACTTATGAATATTCATTATTTATATTATGTATAGCAAAACAATTTGGCTGTACTGAATTTGTTAACCCAAAAGATCACACTAAACCAATTCAAGAAGTCCTCATTGAAATGACAGATGGCGGCTTAGATTATACATTTGAATGTGTTGGAAATGTTCATACCATGGTATATATGGAATGCGCTGAAGTTTGAAAAATTAATTCTGAATTCTAAATAATTTTAATTTTTTAGAGATCGGCCTTGGAAGCTTGTCATAAAGGTTGGGGTGTATCTGTTATTGTTGGTGTTGCTGCTGCTGGACAAGAAATTAGTACTCGTCCATTCCAACTAGTAACAGGTCGAACTTGGAAGGGCACAGCCTTTGGAGGATGGAAATCTAAGGACAGTGTACCTCAGCTTGTGCATGAGTATTTAATTAAAAAGTTAATACTTGATGAATTTATTACTCACAATATGTCTTTTGACAAAATTAATGAAGGCTTTGAACTCCTTCATTCTGGAAACTGGTAAGTTTAATTAAATTAAAATAGTATTAATATAACAAAAGAGATAACATAACTATTTTTTTTTAGTTTAAGAGCAGTTCTTCACTACTAAGAGAAAAATTTATTTTATGTATATTTATATTGTATTAAAAGGCACCAAAAATAATTCTGGATGAATTAAATATTTTTTGATATTTCACCAACTAATGTAGATTTTATTATTTTACCCTTCCCTTTAGCAAAAGACTAACATCTTGAATGACATTGCAATAATGAGATTATATAATATTTATCATTGATAATCCCAATGTTTCCATTGATAACTCTTGATCTCTACATGACTAATCTGGATTCTTACTGATGTAACATATAAAATATGACACAGCAATTTGATATATTTGTATCTATTGACGTAATAAAGAAAGACTTTTTTCTACAACAATCTTTATTTGTTTATTCATAAAGAACTTTTACAGCCACATGTACATACAATACCAGTTCAATGAAATGACCTACTAAAGCTTTACAAATTAATTATAAATTGTTGGCGCTTTAATTTGGAGCTTATATTACAATAAGTAAACTACAATAGTATTTAGATTATAATTTATATTGTTTATTGTATATGAGATTATATACAATACACAAAATATTGCAATTAATTGGACTTGCACTTTTACATAACAAATGCATATTTCTTCTAACGCATAATAAATGTTATATTTTTCATTTATCATAACTAGTTGAATGGAATGTCGTTATTCTTAAAAATTAAAACAATTGTATTGATCCACTACTCGAATTTTAAAATCGCTTATATCAATCCCAAAATGAACAAGCAAGCTTCGATTGTGTATGTAAAAACTCGTACATTTGACGGAGCAGTCTTTTTGCTTAAATGTTTCCAAACTCCGTATAAAATTGGTTTCAAAGGGAAGTGGGAATATTTTAATGATGTATCTTTTTAATCGTATGTCCGAAGTACAGTTAAGTACTGCACCAGAAAATAATACAAATAGAACAATGCAAAAAGTGCATCGAAATGTTAGAATAAATGGTTTTTTTACAACTTAAAAAATTATTAATAATAAAATGCATGATTAAGATAATAAAAAATATAATCATTTTAGTGATATAGTTAACAAAACTAGCAGTGTATACGTCGCGCTAATTAACCTAATTGTTATAATTGCCGTTTTCTGTATGAAATTTCTGCATGTCACTTGAAGCGAAGGTTCGCAAAGTTTCGCAAAACTGCAGTCGAAATGTTGGATCAACTACAGAGCTAATCGGTGTTTGGCTACACAAGTTTAGACCTATGGTTTTTTCCTTGTCGTTAAGCTGGAGGGTAACTATTCACATAATCACACTGATGTTTCTCTAAGGATTACATAGTGCATATATACTCTATATAATCACTACGTTTTTTCCTTAAGTTTTTTTTGTATTTTACCGTTTATTCGTTTTACGTAAAAGTTGTAAGTAAAAATGCTTATCGTTACAACGAGTGCAGACGAATCACGACGTCGCAATTTTAGTACCAATCCCCCCTTTCCCCGCTGCCTTCTATTATTATTATTTTTCATTTTGCTGCATAGCATTTGTAAATTTTCGTAATCATTAAGCTCGATCGACACAATTGAAGTACACTAGCGCTTGTGCAAAATTGATCTCTCACTAAAAAATTGACGGCGGATCTTTTTTTTCGTGCTCTTTTTAGTTCGCCCCTTTTCACTGATAAACGTGCGCAGGGAGGGAGACATATAGAGACTAGAGTGGGCCAGGTAAATTGTGGTCTATACGCAAATTTTCTTTTTCATTTCTTTTGTTTTTTAGTGGAAAAGTCACAATTATGCTTCTCCCGCGGACTCGCTGACGTGTGTTACGTGTATGTACGAAAGTAGATTTTCAATCGTCGTGATCGCGACTACAGCGAGCGATTAGTGAGTATGAAATAGGTCGTTTCCTTGTTATGTCGTAATATTTATATACTTACACTAAATTTCAAAGTTAAGTCTGGCTGTGAGAGGGAAAGAGTATTGGAGACAAGTCGATCGTTTTGCGATTTTACAGAGTGCAACCGTAGGAAAAGAATTTGTCTAAGGCTGTTAAAAAGTGAGATTCCTTATGACATACTTTTCTTTCCAGTAAAAACTTGACCCGGCAAACTATGTCATTTTATCTGTGCTTTACATATATATTTAATATCTTTTTACCTTTAAAGATTCTTTAATAGTGACAATAAACAAACTTAGATCTATGCGAACGAGTTGTGTACTGTAATTAAAAAACTTAAGTGACAACTTTACAATAACAAATCTTTCCACTCTCTTGGCCAGCTTCGACTTGAGCTTTCGGTCGGCATCGTGATCAATGAGTCGTACAATATATAGTTATAATACGCGCTTATTATTTTCTTTTCTTTTCCTTTTTCTTGTCGGCACTATTATCTAAATGATTAGAAATAATACAGAGCATTTAATGTGGACTCGTACGCAAATATGAGTTATATTATATTATATTATTATATTTTTTGTTTCTGTCTTGTATGTGTCATGGAATATTGGCCGATGAATTTCATCTTAAACTTCACCATCTCTCTTCCCCTTCACTCTTATTTTTAATATCCTACATTTTTTCTACGTTTTCTTGATTTTTTTTCTTTTATATGCATAAATAGTTTGCAACTATCTTATTTATAGACGGAATTGTGCATGGAGGTACCGTGGAGCGTACACTCGTTTTTTACGAATATCGCAATTTTAAAGCATCATATACGAATATTGCTATTAGGCTTTCGTTTATTAATCGTACAAACATGAAAATAATATAATTTTTAATACTTAGAAGCCAACATTAATTTGTGTCATATATCATCGAACAGACCGGATACGAAAAGTTTCATAAAAGATCATCCGTATTAACAATAGATAAAAATTAAAGAATCATTTATCATTTTAAATAATATAAATAATTGTAATAAAAATTTTTTATTCGTAATTAACAAATTTATAAAATTTATAACGACAATCACTTCTAAGTAATTGACAGTGACTATATCAAATGTCAGTCTAGGGTTCGCTAATGATAACTTTAAATGAATCTTTTTTCATAAATTAATTTGAAAGACTTCTATTTTTAGGCGACAGAATCGAGCTCCCTCCATCGTATATGAAAATAGCTTCCGTATAGAAATAACAAAATTAAATTTTTCAACAGTTATATAAAATACAAACCAAAAATAATATTTACAAACTATTTTGATCAATGAAAAATGGCAACTATTATAGTTTTATGTCGTTAAAATTATTAAGTTATTATTTCGTATAGCATGCTATATTAAAAGGAATCTAAAAAAAAAAAATACTTTTAAAACTATCTGACTGGAATGTAATTAGGTTGCTAGTTTATTGCCTGCTGCAACAGCACTTAATTCACTTACATTTTACCCTGCTTTTAAAATATTAAATATAGTAGAATAACGAGTTTTCCCTAACGATACTTATGTAGTAATTTATGAAAATAAACAATATTAACCTTTCTGGGCAAATAATAGTTTTTGAATAACTTTATAAAATAGTGTAATATTGCTAGACCGTGTTTACTACTTTAATTTCATTGGAGGATTTGTACGTAGATAACTTTTAGTTTATATAGTGACGGAATAAATTTGATCTAGAAACTTTAAACCGTATATCATATAATTTATCGATTTATTTTTGCATAGAACTAATCGTGATTCGAATTTGAATTTGTACAATATTTCATTTTGGAGTTTCAGTAAAAGTTTATTAGAGCAATTGTTTCTGCTATTAGACCAACATTTTTAGTTAAATTACTTAATGGCATGGAGCATTTAATGGACAAGTATCATAAGCTTCACTACTCAAAGTTAGAATTAGTTACGTAAGTTTATTAATTATTCTATTAGATAAAACACGTGTCTTTCTACCTGTTAAATCATAGTATATTTAGCTGAGAAGAAAAGAAAGAGAATGGAAAATAATGAAATTCTCCGCTTGTTCGGAATTGCATCCAATGAAAATTAGTTAGACAAACACAAGAGAATCGAGGAGGGAAAACAAAAAGAACGGGAAATAATGCGAATCGAATTCGCAACGAGTTTCGAATTCATTTCAAAGGAATTTCCCAAGCAGACTGCAGAGCGCGAGTGAGAACGTAAGTATATCTTTTCTCTTTGTCCCTCGTTCCGTTTCTTTTTTTTTCTCTCTTCTCTCTCTCCCTCTCTCTAT
This sequence comes from Torymus tubicola, assembly GCA_035583055.1. Lineage (NCBI taxonomy): Eukaryota > Metazoa > Arthropoda > Insecta > Hymenoptera > Torymidae > Torymus > Torymus tubicola. The sequence continues at coordinate 84,488 of JAWWEQ010000031.1, forward strand.
CGGAATGAAAGGAGCCGTAAACGACGGAAAGAACATTGGAGGAATAAAAGTGAACTCGACGAAAGTCGTGTGTAAGTACATATATACCTACATACGTTGCATCGAACACGCGCGTCCGTGAAAGTACATCCGTCCGTCTGCGCGCGTTTGCGTACGTATATATGTGTCTGCGTGTGTTTACATGTACGTATGTGCGAGTGGCGAACCGCATCAGTCGCTTGAATATCGATCGATTCGGGGCTGAGGCAAACACCGACGCCACTACTGCCTATTGCACCTTAGGGTACCTCCAATCACAAGGGCGCGTTGCGTTGTATCGTTTCCTTTCTTTTTTTTTTTAACCAGCGGTGACAGACAAACGCCTTTTTTTTAATTTTCTCTATATACCTGCTGGGCACGTGTACAAGTTACTCCGTATATATGTGTATTATATGTGTGTATCTAAGTTCGTGTCGAATTTAAGTATGTAAACATGTTTGCGCCAAGGATGTCCGCCAGCCGCTGCGTCGTACGGTGTAGTCCGCACAGCGTGTCTAAGCACCAGCATAGCGCCGCATCGTCGCCCTCGCGAGGATACGCGATAATCGTATCCTCGCGCCTATTATTATAGTTGCACTCGTTCGATTGTTAGTCGTCTTGCATACTGGATCTCATTTTCGTTCTCTCTCGTTCGTGTTGTCTCGAACTTTTAAAAGTCCAGAGGGAGATCAGCTGAGCCTTCGAAGTCCGACGCCGAGTCCTCGTCGTCCATGAGGTCGACATTCTTCGTCTTTATGCCGCCGTTGCTGATTTTGTTCACGATCGAGTCTGTAAAGCAAAAGTTTATTTAATTTTATTTACTTTGCTCCAACTTGCCTTGTAACTCTATACCGTGACAATGGTCAATCAGTGCGTTAATTCACATTTAAAGTTCTCGTGTGTATTTTTTTTCAATCAAGGGTTTCTGCGTTGCTATATAGCTGACAGTGACTTTGCTAAATGTATATAGGCATGTCTGACTATATTCGGACGCTAACTACTGCCAGTCGTCTACAAATAATTGGATCACACAGGTGTGTGTGTGTGTGTGTGTGTATCACAAACTTTCGAGTACAACATTAAAAAAATAGAAAAAAAAACATATTGACATTTTTATACACATGTTATCAAACAACGATCAATCATACATGTTGTCATTGTCAGTATATATACAATTGTAAAAAAAAAAAGAAATAGAGGGTAAAAGCTAACCGCAGTCGGGCTTGATGCCGCGCGTGCCGGCGAACTCGATGCCGTGCTGATCGACGCACCAACAGATGCCGAGACCTCGATGGCACTGTGTGCTCTGATAATAGCCCCGGGAGTCGCAGATAGGCGCGACCTCGGGTGAGGACCGTCGGCGTACCGCCGCGCAAGGTCGCTCCGCCTTCGAGAAGCAGCCGCACCATTCTGGTCCGCTTACGAAGATGTCGCTGTGTACAAAAATATAATAGTTTTTCACTCACACCTCATATATGTATAATATAAGTATGTTTTATATATCGTGTAAAATACAGTTATTATGTACAAAAAGTATTGTTTTGTTATCGTTAAAAAAACCACACACTGTAAAAGTATATTTTTTATTTAGTTATTGTATATATTTTATATAAAAATAATTTTTATATTCAATTTGGTTGGATAAAATAAATCAGTGCTGGACTTATGTTGTTATGCACTAAATTTGAAAAATGGACTTATATTATTACGTTTTCCGTATATCGTAGGCCAATATTTTAGCTATACTACTGACAGTTTTAAATGAAAAAAGCCTATTTCAAAATACAAAATCTACTCTCTAAAGTTGAATTAGCTGATTTTGCTCCACCAAAAAAATTAGTGGAAAAAATACTAGTTTATTAGTGAATATTTACTATTGTATTAGTAATTTTTTTAAAAATACTAATAAAATAGTAAATATACACTATTAATTAGTAATTTTTTCCACTAATTTTTTTGGTGGAGCAATTCCAACTAATTATTAGTGGGTTTTCACTAATTCAACTTTAGAGAGTACGGTTTTCCCGATTTGAAGATATATAATACATATTAATATTGATCTTAATTATTACTCCGAGTTCATTAACGCGCTGGAGAACTACGTTAATGCGACGCGCAATGGCGCACAGGCACAAGATTGCCGGACTATGAAAGAGTAATCAGAGACGTGTATATATATATATATATATAAAGAGGAAATAACAAACGAACCCGTCAACGTCGCAGGCGTCGAGGAACGGCTTCAGGCAGGGTTCATTCTGGTCGTGTTCCAGTCCGTAAAGCTCCGACAAAGAGATCCGGCCGTCGCTATCTGTATCAAGGTGCCCGAACATCCATCGCACCTCGCTCTGACAGCCAATCGGGAAGTGACCTGCTAATTAAGCATTATTTTTCCAGTTATATAAACCATTTGAAATTAGACTCCGTCGTAGTCGCAGATAAAGTTTTCATCTCTGCGTTTATATATTATGGATATTGTTATAGGAATAGGTTTACAATGCTGACTAGGTTGTTAAAACTATATAAACATGTTGAGCTTTTAGTTAACAGTTCTCATTAGTTTATCGTTATTAATATATGTACCTTATATAGGTTTTGAAGATGTCACACATTAAAATTTTACACCATTAGATTTATTAATGAGTTGACATTAACATTCGAACGAAACTAATATACGTGTCGTGGCGGAAGAAAGCTTTTGTTTAAAGCATGTATCGTAGAAAATAAGATTGAATAAAAATATTTTGCCTAAGGGTAGTATATCTACCTTATTCGATTTTTTATTCTTTATATAAAAAGTATATTTATGGCGTTATTTATGTCAATGGCCTTTACAGCTGCTAAAGATTTAAATTATTATATATCTTCGAAAAATCTATTATAGGTTTTAATAAAGATTAAAAACCATATATATATATATATATTAAATTAAAGCTTTAGAATAAATTTCTATTCGATCGTTTTTTAATATTTGAATATTTATTACATTTCAAAGCGAGATAGTTTTCCGATATTTAATATCAAGTTTTTATAGGGAGCGAATTTTATAATAATGACTATTTCACAAGCAAATTTTTTAAACAATCTATTTTTGAGTAAACTGACATGCATATGATGCCAAAAAAAGAATATTTATAGTTTGTCAGTACCCGGAAATATTAATTTTTCTTCAAGGAAATATGATAAAATATTGATCGATAAATCGATCTTGTAGATATAAGAGTTATATTAAAGTTAAAACTTGATGGAAATATCTTACATATTTTATTAAATTTGCTATATAAATTCCAAAAATGTTTGAAGTGCAAAATCCTTAATTAAATAACAATGTAAAAAGAACGCAAAATGTAAGTTTTTTTAATATCAATTATTGGAATACTTTTAATACTTTTTAATCTACATTATTATTTAAAAAATATCATGCATAAAATATAAAAAAAACTGTAGCTTTTAACATTTCTGTTTAATTGAAACATTTATTTCAGATTTTATCGATAAAAGTATTTAATAAAGTACCTCTTTTGAGTTATAAAATTTGCTTTGTACACGTAATTTACAATAATTACATTTGTTCACACCAAAGGAGATAATATAATCTGGTAAGTTGAGCATAATAACGGCATATTAACAACGGCATTGTAATCATCTCAATTAAGATATGTTCTTGTGTAAACTGTTAACGTGTCAAATCGTATTGTACAATACCAAAATTTTAATCCGTCACAAAAACCGAATTTTTGTAATATTGCATTTCCGTATATATTTATTTGCAGGATATTAAAGTACCAAGAGTAAAGATTCGAAAGAATGGATTTCCAATATATGTTCCGACAAATTGCCGCTATACTTGGAACAGTCGTGTAGTGTGATTAGTACACTAACACAAGCGAATCCTCGAAACAAAAGCCAAAGGTGGGGACATATACGAAAAGACGATATTTATATATAAGACATACGCGCTCGTAGCAAAAGCGATAAAAGACGATTTCTCATTTCGCCTGTCGCGCGCGGATACACAAGGATGCCGGCCTCATTCCAGCTGCGGCCGGTTGGCCATACATATAGCGACTTATTTGTCGAGGGAACTACGCGAGGACGAAATTGGGGAAGACGAGAGCGAGAAATGGAGGGAATACACGTAAGCGGTCATGAACAAGCGAGGACATTACATGTATATACACACATACATAAGGGGAAAATATTTTTGTACCTCTCGGCTTGGGATGCTGCCGGCGGTGCTTCGAGTCGGCCATGACGACCGAGAACCAGTCGAGGAGTCGATTGGCCATCGCTGGTTTGGACGAGGCCGGGCAATCGGCGCTGCCTCGCGACTGAGCTGAGCTGTACGACGACTTGAGCTGCGGCGACGTCTTTTCCATCACCTCGTTGCTCATCAGTGACTGCTTATCCTCGTATTTCAAGCTGTTCTGGTTCTGCAAGATGACACATGATGCGTGGTTTACACCTCGTTCGAAAGTATAACGAAAACCCCGTGGTTAACAGTAACCGAATTTAACGATAACCGGAGAATTTTACCAATTGTGCATCCACATACTTATACGCGGTTTCTTTAGAAATCATTATTCACGTTCCATCTAGATATTAAGTGACCTATTTTATTGCGATTGGAATATTGAACTTCCTTTTTATCAAACTAGACTTCAACGATTTTCTGTCATTAAACGAGATATCTCAAGCATTGAAATATATATTAAATATTCAATACCCTATAGGCTAGAAATCAAGATAATATTTGATCATAAATTTCAACCGTTAATTATTTACTGCTGTATTATATCATTAAAAATAATGTAATGAAAAATGATTTTACAGCAAGATTTATTTAAAGTAACGCTAATAGAGTTAAAATCAATATTTATGACCTTTGACGATGAGTCATTGCATGAATAATAATATAAATATAAAATCGGTATCAGATGTAATGAGTATATTAATCACAAAAAAGACCAACCTTGGCCCTCTTCGAATATTTCAGATATTGGTAATGATGATTGTCGTAATTAAAGTCCCTTGGAGTAAGTGTTATGTCATGGTTACTCTTGCCTTTTCCCAATAATGATTTTTGTCGCTGCAGTTTTTTCGAATGTGCGCGTGAATCTGAATCTGTAATAGTATTGTAATACGATACATTATAATAAATATTAAAATCAAATAGAAACATAAATGGATAAATACTCAGAATAAACAATTTTCATTTAAAGACGTACCAAAATAAAGTTCCTGACAATCAGATTTTTAAATAGAAATTAAAATAAATGATTTTCTGGTATACTACGTGATTTTATTTGTTTTTATTTTATCAATGACAATCGATGGATTACTTTTGTCATTCAATATAAAATTTTTCGAAATTAATAGAGATCATATAACATTGAATTTGATTTTATACATTTTTACGCTGTAATGTATTTTACACAAGCAAAGATATATGGTTGAATCACAAAAAAATATTTTACTAATAGAACCATTTACAAGTAATTTTTATAAATCATTCAATAAGTACTATTCAAAACGATTGCTTAGTAATTAACTTGCATGCGTAGAAGTGAATCTTATTTTATGTGGTACTCTAACAAATGTTACCTGTTCTTTGATTAAGATACTAGTGCATTTTCCATAAATTTAAATTGTTTGCAATTCTGATACCAGCTTTTACAATATTTACTTGTTTATTAATTTCAAACAAAAAAATTTTTAATGGCTTACAAAAGAATAAGAGAAATTATAAGGTGACAAAATAGTATATTATGCACTTAGCGAGGAAAAAACTTGGACAGTCCAAAGTTCGTATGTGAATTGCCACCTGAGCTGAAGGCGAGGGTGGCAAACACGAGATGTAGGCTGCTCAATTTTCCTCCCGTGGTGCGTATATTCCCCCATATTCGCGCATATACTTTTCCCCATATTCGTGCTGAAAATACCATATTCATGCTTTAGAGTCGGGAGCGAAAGTGGTACTTTAGGCCAGGGTAAAGAAAAAATTTAGAAATTTCATCTAAATTAAGTAAAATAAAATTATGTATAAGGGTTTATACAAAAAATATACACGTAGCTGTTAATCTAAACCTGGGTAAATAATTAAAAAAAATTATCAATATATACTTAGATACCATTCTGAACGTCTAAGTGCAAACATGACAAAGGTAAACTAAAAAAAAAAATAACAAGACAAAATTAAAAAAGTATAATACATATTTTTATCATTACGTTAAAATAATTAATAAAAAAAAGATAATCACGAACGACCTATACAGCGCTGGATGCGTCGATAAATATTATTGTTGAGTCAATATAGCTTGAAGATCTTTCTACGTATAATTAATTTGGAATTCATTTGCTACATAAATAACTTTACGCAGGAATAAGTTACATTAAAATATTCATAACCCTTTTTGTAAATTTTATTTTCGGGATAAATTTAAAATATAACGATGGCTATGTCTGTGTACGTATTACACGAGAATAAAGAATCAAAAGTTCGCGGCTTTGCGCGGAATGGACAATTTAAAAAAAAAGAATAAATGTGGAAATAACATTTGAATAACAAATTTTGTTTTGCAACTCTATACTTCTCGGACATAATTTGGTTTTAATTATTCAGAAGCTCACGAAGTAGGTGAAATTGGGTAGAGAAAGCGCTGGTAGAGAGAGAGATAGAGAGAATGCCGAGAAAAAGAGAGAAAAGCAAGAGAGACAGTGAGAGCAAGAATATGGTATAAAGGTTGTATTATTACATGCATTTCGCTACTTACGTTTGCACGGACAAAAACCCGTGCAATTTATGCGAACGGAAGTGTGATGGATGCAGTTGTGATATTCCAGTCGGCAGGGTGAGCTGTAAGTACGGTTGTCGCTGCCACACAGGAATATCGGCTTTAAGACAGCACATTCTTGACACCTGGAAGCACACACGAGTGCAGACGTGCACGCATTGATTATGAAGTCGCCTACTAGCCAATTCGCCCTCATACTCCAACCCCTTTACTCTTTAAAATTGTACGTATCCCGATTTTCTATTAGCCGCCTTCCTGAGACTACAGCTGCATATTTAGAGGCTTTCATTGATCTATCTGTTACCCACCTAATTTAATATATTTTATGTGAAGACATTAAGGTCATATTCTATGTGGATATCATTGCTAAAAAATTCAATTTGCTCTTATTAGTTAAACTAACAAGGAGAGTATCTTAGATCCGTATCATAGAGTTTTCTCGAACATTGAGATATGATTTTAGATACCTAAATATGAAGGAAGCCACAATATTAGATGATTAGATTATAACGCTTCAATATACTCAAATTATCGACGTTTTCAGCTGTATTTTAAGGAAATATTGAAAAAGGTGCTGTCTTTTATATTAACTATCTAGTCTACACAAGTCTCACATAGAATTGTAAAAAAATACAATAAAACTAGAGAGTACGAGCTTTCCATTACTTTTTTAGAATTAAAAAATATCAAATCCTTCTAAAGTTACGATAGTTCAAAGTTAAGCAACTAAAAACCACTTATAAATCGATGAAACCTAGAGCTTCAATTTCATGTGTATCTGATGCATATTTTGTTGCTTAACTTTCAACTAATGTAACTTTAGAAGGAGTTGATATATTTTTGAATTCTAAAAAAAGTAACGGAAAGCTTGTACTCTCTAGTTTTATTGTATTTTTTTTTTTTACAATTCTATGGGAAACTTGTCTAGACTAGATAGTTAATATAAAAGAAAGCCCTTTTTACAGTATTTCCTTAAAATACAGCTGGAAACGTCGATAACTTCAGTTTATTGAAGCGTTAGGATTTAATATTGTGGCTTCCTTCATATTTCGGTATCCGAAATAATATCTTAAATTTGAAAAAAATCCGTGATCCGGATCTGAGATACTCTCCTTGTAAGTCTAAATTTGGCTTTACTGATTTTCAAGCGAATTCTACTTCGTATATTTTAAATATATGGTTACTATATTTATCCGTTTTTGGTATAGATATAATGGGATCGGGAATCAATTTTATTAATTAATTTTATCTTCGTGGGAAATTTTAAATTTGTACTTTATAATTACATTTATAGTTATATAGTAGAAGTTTGATTTGAATTTTCATTCCAAATAAGGAAGATTCCTAGTTGAAAAAGTGATTAATGGCCAGCTTTCGATCAAACACTGAAACACATCTCCTATTCTTCACTGAAACACGTCTCACATGACTATTTTTATACCGTACAATTATATTAAAATTAATTTTAATTATAAAGCGTAGATGGAAGGATTTTTTTATATCTTCTATAACCGGCACGTGTACATAGATAATGATAAACTTTTTCTAGAATTGTATTATTCAATTATCATAACTACATAACTCAATTACAATTTTCCCGCACGTATTCTCAACATTTTTCATGTATGTATTGTATTAAATTGTTAAATAGAAAACTAGTAATTGAGATGTATTTTTATTTAATTTTTCCGACGAGTTTTTAGACGAGTTTCCGGTTCGCAAAGTAAATGTAAGTAAATAAAAGCTGTAAATAGTTTCGATTAAGAATATTTCCTCAGAGTAGAGAATAAAAATAGAATCTGTAGAATTGTTACAATCGTAAGTACAAATCTTGTAATTATTAATTTAATCATTCAACAATAAACGATTCTCTAATGCCCCAGCAATTTTTTCCAGTGATAATGGTTTATTTTTCAATGCAGCTTAGTAATCGAGAATATGATAACTTTGTAAAATTTTCCATTGTCAAATAATTTACATCAATCTAAAATTTTAAATGTTGCTTTTTTAAGCGGCTTCAATATTTATGTATAGTATTAAAGTAAAAATGTAAAATAAACATTCCAAATCAATACCAAATAATCTACGCATTGATATAAGAACAAAATTTGTTACGGGAACACTTTATTCTTCCCGCTCTATATGACATATCCATTACAGAAACAGAGAAACAGTTTCTCAATGTTTCTCAACCACAATATCCAAGTTTATTCTTAGCTTGAGTACACATAGATACGGCGTAGCTATTTTCTTGAGAAACTACATGAAAGTTTAAGACCCGGCATCGAGTGCAGATACATACGAAGCGAATTGCTCGAGGGATCGGGCGAACAAAACAATGTACGACGAATTGTTTTTGAAAACTTACTTCGATTCATCTTGGTCCTCATCGTCGTCCTCGGAGTCGAAGAATGCGTCGTCGTCCTCCGCATCCACTGAGGCATCCGTTCGCATCTTGTGCTGCTGCGCGGCCCGCGACTTCGAGACCACGACGGCCCTGTAATCGAAATTTGGAGGAAATTGAAATCTGCTGCAACTGGCTGCTGCCGCCGCTATACTGCGACCGACATTGCAGTCGTTGAATGGTTAACGGATAACGGAAAACATTGCCTTCTTGGCGTAACAATTACGATGAACAATGGCTTTGATGAAATAAATTCAAATAGTTTGGGTTTCGTGAGTATTGAAATTCCCGCGTGTATATATCTCAGCTTATTGATTTGATTACGTTTGATTTCATAATACCAGTATTGCGGTGTTTGTTAACTTTAACTCTATATTTAATTTTGATGATACTTCGAAATAAATAGTTATTTACAATTAATCTAGTACGGAGTCGGCAGAATATTACATGACAATATATTTTACTGGCCGTGTGTCGTAATATACTAATAACATGTTGATGAGCATTTATTTGACATCACATGTAAATGTTTGCTTATATTTATACTCATACGCGCATCCTAATATTGTTGATACATTTCTTAAAAACTAAATTTAATTAATTTTCGTAAATTATGACAACAATGTACCTGGATTTGTGCAATTCTTTCTTCGAAACGCAAACTGCTGTAAATGCATCTTCTAAAAGACAAATCTCTGACTTCTTACAATTTAATGGACGACAGAGTTCATCTGAAAGGAAAAATTATCAAGTATTAATGGCAAAAATTTTGTTCAAATAAAACTAGAATAATTATATTAAACTGAAAAATCACATAAGAGTTTCAAGTGTTCTCAAGCTTTTTAAGCAATTTCCCCTGAGGGAATTCTTACATCCAATTTTTTTATATGTACAAAATTTTAAAAAATTTTAAGAAATATATTTCTAAGTTTTTCTTCTTAAGTTTGGCTTTCGTAAGAACAAATTTTGATGAAATAATTTTTATTCATTTATGGCATTTCAGAAGAAAGCGCCTTCCAATAAGTTTTTTTACATAAGAGTTTGCTTTCACATTAAGCGTACACACTGAGAGAAGGATTTATTTATAGTTAATATAATTAGTAACAATTAATACAAAATAGTTGATTTTGGGGAAATAAAGAAATTGTAAATGTGAATACATTCACATTTGACTGAAATTCCAAAATATTACTATTAAGATGCGCATATTAATA
>JAWWEQ010000031.1:95017-108633 GCA_035583055.1 Torymus tubicola
TAAATGTAAATAAATTTTTCTGTGTATTTTTAATATATCTTCTTATTAACTATAAACAAATTCTTCTCTCAGTGCATACTCTGTATAAGCGTAAATATCATTCATTTCGAGGTATTCGAGGTTTTTGTTTCATAAACGTTAATGTTCAAAGGAGAATGCTTACAACAACTTTAATTAAAGTGCAACCTACAAAACATGTCCTACTATTTAGAAAACAATCATTCAGCTTACTAAATGTAAAATTACGCTGCCAATTCATTGGCCCGTTGCTTCTTTAAACTTAATTTGCTTATTCCTTTAATTAATTATAATGATTGAACTCTTTTTTTTATAATGATTAAAAATTCTCTGTAAGACTGTTGGAAAAACTATCATACAGTCAGCAAAGACGAGAAAAATCAATTCATAATTCCAGCAATTTTGTAATAATACACGTTACTATAAAAGAACAGTTATTTATTTTGATGTGTCCTATTACCTTCTATTGGATTATATTCCTTAATTTTCATAAACCTTTTTCTTACTTTCTTTTATTTTAAATATGTAAAAATTTCAGAGAACATAATAAAAGCAGTATTATATTTCATTGAAATTAAAAATTAAGATATTTGCTATTCATTATGAAAAATATTATGTAACACTTTCACAATAGGTCACCACCCGCACTAGTTACTTTCTTCAAACTCAATTCGTTGTGAAATTAAATATTTTTCTGGAATTAACTATTTGTTTAATTAATTTTTCTAAAATTATTTTAAAAAATTATTAAAAAATGATTTTTCTTCAAACTCCCGTAATAGTTGGACATAAAGTCATTTTTTTCATTTTTCGATTTTTATGTTTTTGTTAACTTTGCCAAAATATTTATTTATTGACCAATCATTTGGCCAAAAAACTCGATCGAGAACTATTTAACATCTAATATACCTATATAAAGAATTTTGAAGCGGTTAAATCAATTTTAGTAAAACAATAATTGTAACATGTATTTACAACAATTAAAAAAATTACTATCACAAAGCTTCCTCTAGGAGGAAGCAAAAAGATTAATTCAAATTTCTTCTTATGATAAATAAATATAATAAGTGAAACTCAATTTAGGACTTGATTTTCAATTAACGTTTTCCATTTAATAATGAGATAAATCATGTTTTTTAATTTTATAGTTTATTTTCTGACTGATAGTATTAATTTAACAGGTTACATTTTTAAAAATGATCGAAAAATTAATTGATTCATTTTATTGATTAATTGAATTCATATTAATAATAAAATTTAAAAAAATATATTTGTAAGAAAATGCGTGAGTATTTCTTTAAGTACATAATATTTATGCTTGCATGTATAATTTTTTGTTGTCAAATGGTTTTTATAAGAAAAAATGAACTTTTATAAAAAAAAAAGTTGGAAAGTCTTTAATTTTCGAGAATGGCAGATAATTTGAAATTAAAAAAAAAATAAAAATTGAGAATCAGATATTAAAGTTTCATATATATAAATAAAGGAAAAAAACACTGATAATGTCTAAAATTTTAGAACTTCGATTTTCTACAATATCTGGATAATCATTTTACTCGCGTGTGTACATGGGCCGTTATGGGCGATGAATAAAGCTTCACTTGACATTCAATCGGATACGGTTTTTCCAATTACGTAACCGCCGGGAAAGGGCAGTTGGTTTTGCGCGCACGTGAATGTCGATCTACAGTCTCGTCGAACTAACAGATGAAATTGTCCGAGTTGAAGTGAGTGGAAAAGACGAAGGGATAGAAAGATGAGGTTGAGAACTTTCAATCATATATACCGATGTATCGGACGTCCCCATTTCGTCGATATGTAGATAAGTGGAATGGTTTCGGTTCTATGACAACACGAGTGGTTGAATTCAAGGAAATCCGTATAACTGATCATGCGATATAGATTCGAAAAAGCTCTTTGGATGCCCAATTGTAATGTGGGACAGAGTATTTCTGAAGTGTATGGTAGTTCTACAGAGGGAACTGTGAAACAGCGGATTGCCAATTAATTTGCATAATTTCCCACACCCACTTACGCCGTTTGTTGTAAATCCGCAATAATTAGAGCGAGAGTGTTGCAGTGAGGGTTTTAACGCGAAACACATTACTGCGGTTCACAGGTTAGTGAACTTTCGCGAAAGGATTCCTTCACATGGTAAACAGCGAGCTGATGCCGCAGAATGCTAATCTATTTGCCTGATTCGGCAAAGTTTACGCGTGCGTTTGATTTTCCGTATAGCTTCACCCAAGTTGTATGAAACTTGGCTTTACAGTATCTGAAATTTGCTATTATTAACGAAACGAGAAGTACAGATTTTCAAAATATACGGTTTACAAAATGGTTCTTCGATGTCTCAAGAGCAAAAAAGCCTTACGGTATAGGCATTAAATAAAACGTTATGTCCACGTATGCATGACAAGACATTTTAAATGAAGTGAGAATTTATTTTATCCCCTCTTCACATGGAAATATTGTTTGTATCCGAGATTTAAAGGTTTCAACTCTAGTGTGTTCGTAATAAATTCAGGGTGTAAAATAGAATTTTATATTACAAAAATTAAGTAAAGATTCATAAGGAAAACAATAACACGGAATTGAAGTTTTTTCGAGATATTTTCTGATTTTGATCAAGAATTTTTCAATGTGTGAAGATTCATAAAAATAATAATAAGCTTTGTTTATTACGAACATATAAATTATGACGAAAACCTGATTTTTATAAAATAAAAATATTTAAAACACTATATTATAATTTTGGTAGGCAGGATAAAAATATTAATTAAATTTTTTTCATTAAAAAATAGTTTTTTTTTATTCAGCTCAAATTATATAAATAATAAAATATAAGTGTAAAACGTCATAAAATTTTTGGAAATTCATTGTTCCGTGATGACATTAAAAAACAGAGAGTACGGGTGTCCGAACGCGCTATCCGTTGGGAAATCCTGTATGACGTGGATATAATGGATATTAGTGAAATCCAATAGTTATGTGCGAACAAACGTTCCAGTGGGTTCGAGCTCTCAGACACTCTCGATAGCACGTGCACCAAATGCAGATAAGAGCGTATTGATTTCTGAATCCCAACTCCTTTCATGCTTTTCTCCCTAGCATAAGATAATCTTTTGATTAATTAAAAGAGAGTGAAAGGACTTTTTAAACGATTTTTCATAGAACATCATTGTTTGATTAACATTTTTCTTTTAAAAAATTATACCGATAAAAATAGTAGTCTTTTATTTTAATTTCATATTAAAAATATAATTGCTAATAATATTTCATTACAAATAAATTAATTGTAATAAAGACGTTAGCATTATCTGTGTAAAAAAGGTTTTTGTGAATAAATTAATAAGTTCATGATTATTTGGAATCAGGAATATGCAGACTTTGAAAATTCATTCCATTTAAACTTTGTATAATATTTCGTGATATCCTTGGTAATAATGTTAACCATAAATAATATTTATTAAAACTAAATTTGATATGAAGTGATTTTGATTGTCTTGTAAAACCCTCTGTTCACGCAAATTATATTTAGAATTTTTTTCGTAAAACAGGTTATTTACGTGGTGTGCATATTTAATAGTTACACTGCTAGAAAACTTCCATATATATAGATATACTGTGTTTACATTTTGAGTTTCCAAATGTACATATTGTATATCTGTATATATGGAAGTTTTCTTACAATGTACCTATTATGGCTCACAGCAAGAGACCTAACGAATATTTTACTAATATTATATACATAATGCTATGGTAAATTAATTAATAAGTATTCTATTGTTATTAGTAGAAAAATTTTCAATCATTTAATTACTTATGAAACAAAATTATATAATGTAGCAATATTGACTATACTGCATCGGACATCATCGTTCTTCCAAATAGAACTGGGAATATTATTTGCACATTGTTTATGGATCGATACTAAGTTATGGAAACACAATCAATAACACAATTACAACGTTAGTAAATGTATTATTGTTGTTATAAAATTAGCTTGATATCTCGAATTAAATATAATTAATAATATTAAATTTTTTAAATAACTCATACGAGATAAAATATCAGGAATTTTTTCGTGTTAATAAAGTAGTCAGTAATTAGATTATATAAAAGTGTAATAAAAAAATATCTTTAAAATTAAAAATAATCATAATTGAAAATACTACAGGAGAGCAAAATTAAATTACAATTCCAGAGCGGCATAGGAATGTCGAAAAAGAGCATTCCTCGTATTACAGGGAGCTTACACGCATGCTAAAGCGTAAAATTTATTTTTTAAGCCGTCGCACGATGGTCCTCCGTAGGGAGTAATTAAAATGTGCGTGGTAGACCAAGTCTGCGGCCGAGGTGCTTACAAAAAACTAGGTAAGGATTACCCGCCTGCTCTTTTACCGGGGATGAAAAGAGAAAAGAAAGTTTAATGCACATCCTGGGGATCCGTTAAAAAATTCAAAGCTTTTAACTCCTTCTTTAATTTGATTTCTCGTTATTACATTCATTTTGTCCATATCCTGTCCACTGCCCGAGGCTAACACATAAAAAGCATTTAGGATTAGAATTTAGTAACGAAAAATTAAAACTGTGATCAATTTCTAACTAGGCCTAGAAATTTTATATGAATTGGTAAATATTACCATTCGATTTAATACTTGAATTCACGAAATTTGTCTCATTTGAAAATTTGATAAGATTAGAAAAATTTTTCTATTATCGTTAACGAACGTTATCAGGTATTTCATTAAAAAAAAGCTTTTGAATATACTTCTTGATTTTAAATACTGTTATTTTATTCCAATTACTTAGTTATTTAACAGTTAGTTACAAGGATTGTTTTAAAACGTTTAATTTAAACAAGTACGAGTCTGACCAAACTGCCATGATTCTACTTTAAATTATGTATTTTTACTGTAAAGTATTAAAATACTTATATGAACTGTTGTTACTTTTACATTATGTATCCATTTTTTTGCAAGTATAATTCTGTAATATGCAAAGAAATGTTTAATTTATTTTTAATGTCTCAATTTTCCCTGTACACATCAAGATGTAATGAAAATAACTATTATTATTTGAATTCTTTATGATGCTATATAAATTATTACGTGATAAAAATCTGAGAAATTATATACATAAAATGCATATTTCCTGTAATTATACTATTTTTTTCTTTTTCGTGAAAGACATTTTTATGAAATATATTGAAAATATATATTTAACTTACTGTTGGGGTCATGTATCCACCTCTTCTTATCACCAGCTTTAGTTGCTCTTAAGTCATCCTGAAAACAAAAAATAAATTAAATTAGAATATTTAAACTTGTTTTAGTGAAAAATAAATATTATTTCATAATGAAGTTTATTATTTTTAAAAAGTTATATAAATATCTTTGTATCGTTACATTCATAAATACATTAGACTTATTGTGAGTAGTTTCGGCTTTCACAACAAACGGAATCGTTTAACATCAATGTAACATGGCAATATAGGATTATATATAAATTATATACAGTCGGCCTATTTATCACTATAGTTGACCTGCCACAGTATCCCTTATAAGTTGAAGTTCACAAAGCGAAACGTATTTACAATTTACTATTACTAGTTATAATCCATGCGCGCTGTGCGCGCTTTACTTATTTCGTAGAAACAAAATCAACAAATATTATAGACTTTATTATGGTATTTTTTATTAAAATTATCTTTTAGAAAGCATAATATATTATTTAAATAACAAATTTGAATTCTAAATTTTGATGTTAGAAAACAAGTCGGAACAACATTTGTTTTGTAATTAAATTATTAGGCACCAAATTTTAATCAATTTAATCGATTTACGCTAATGCATATATTAAACATTTAACTAATTTCTATATCAAAATATTCATTTTATATTAGAGAACATTTTGAATGTTGACGACTATACAAACCGGATATTGAACCATCAACCAATCGCATTACTTCTTCAAATGCTTCACAACATCCTGTCATCTCTTTTTTAAGAAAGGAACTGCGGCCCACCCTTAAAACCCAACTGATCTTTTTAGAAAGGTAATCAAAATGGAAAAGTTAAGCATTTGCTTGATTACTCACAAGGTATATCAAAGCAATAGCGGATAAAGAATTACTGGGAGTACGTACACGAGAACGAGAGAGAGAGAGAGAGAGAGAGAGAAAGAGAGAGGAACAGGGCAAAGGGTGTATTGTGAAAAGCTTAACTCCCCCGACTGTTCAAAGCATACTTCAATACATCCAAAACTGTCTAAACTTTTGCTTCAGACTATCTTGAGTGAAAAGAAGATAATAGAAATTGATGTGTGAGCAGAACATTTTAAACAAGAATTTACAATGAATAGTGCAAATTAGACAAGAGAGTTGGTAGGTGCCTCACTAAGAAGTGGTGAAGCACTAAGAAGAGAGAAGTTACAAGGCGATTAAAGTGGTTACGTGGAATATTGCAGCGGTAAGGTATTCGCGGTACGAAACTATTTAAAGGAATACGAAATTATATTGTTACAGAGAAACTACTTGGTTACAAAGTAATGTTGTATACACGCGGAATGAAGACACTAACAATGAAAATAAACAATGAAATACTTAATTTCAAAGATTGGGAAGTAGTATTACTAAAGTTTTTAATCTTTTTTGTATTATTATTTAATGTTTATTTCCGTCCCATTAAAAATATATACAAGTGGTAGCTTTCAAACGTATATTAAAGCTTGAAATATCAATTTAGTGCATTTGAAAAGTGAAAAATCAAATCAAAGCTTTTCTATTTAACTTTTCTATCTGAAATTAAATCCTGTTGAATAACAAATGAAAATAGAAATCGTTTTTATATAGAAAAAAGTATTTTTCTGTAATTAAAATATCTTTTAAGTGGTTTTAGCAGTTTTACATTCGAAATTGGAAATTTTTTTACATTTATGTTTAAAAATTGATTCTTTCCAATATTTAAATGCTTTTGTGTTTTTGTGTTTTACAATAAATCAAATTCCATACAAGATCATTAAAAAGACCATTGTAGGGAATTAATATGTTAGTAATTGTTATAGAATTATGTTAGTAATGGTAATAGAATTAATAAATAGTATTAATTACGTTTGAATCAAATAAAAAGTTTTGAAAGTACTAAAAAGAATATGCAACCCCAAATAATAATTTAAAGATTAAGGGGAATCGAAATAACAAATGAATAAATTGAAAAACGTATATATTTGTTTGGAGGATTATCCATTAAATCGTTCTTTTTCTGGCAAAGCTTTGAATGGTATCTATTGGGTGTGGTAATGATTATTAAATGTTTCGATTTTCATTGTAAATCTTTTTCCGATAATACAGCTGCAAATATAACAAGCGATTCTTAGTAAGTAAACATTTTTATAAAATCTTCAATTGTACTAATTTTCTCTCTGATAAACACAATACACTGTTTAATTCATCAAGTCGACAGTTTGATAAAAAATATCGTCTAACATTTCGGTTACAAATGGTACTAATTAAGAATCAGCTTCGAAATATATCAACTCACGAGTAAATCTTTTTTGTTTAACTTTATAATAAGTCTTGAATTTAAAGTACTCCTGATAATGCGTTATTGAGAAAAAAAACTATATTCGCGAGTTGGTACAACAGCTTACAAACGGCTACCATTTTCAACCTGTTTCTGTGATAATATACCTTCGTTTACCAAGTTGACAAAGTGTGTAGACTTCGGTAACAAACTACATTTTTGTAAGGAATGAAATCCCTGAGCACGATAAAAATGAGGAACTGCTCTATACCATGAGAACCGACCGTCTTCTGTACTTACAAGGTGCAATCGCCGCACCACGCGTGAAAGCTCAGCTGTAGATCGAAACGGCAAAGCTCGAGCTTCGGAAATCGCGCGTTAAGCTTTTTCGCGCGAAATTTCTACGAGTAGTAACGAGAATTGGATGTAGAAAGTATATACACGTCCTTATACGAGGGGAATCGTTGCGTACAGCTTGGGTTAGCAAAGAGAGAGAGAGAGAGAGAGACGGCAGCGGCTGCATCAGCGTGAACGATCACATGGGAGAAACTCGCATGTGCGCGCACACAACGATGCTGCTGCTGCTCTCTGCGGTTGCATGAACGTTGCAAGTTGCGAGAGCGAGATGGTCTTTACCTTTTTTTTCTCTACCGCGCCCAGGAAATACTTATGGCGCTGTACAGCAAGTTTGCTCGAGCTTTTTAATCCGCACGCGAGAGAAGCATAAAGCCGGATATAGAAATAACCTATAGCTATCTACATACCGCTACTTTATATACTGAAACTTTGGTAATTTCGTTTTAACCACGCGAATATAAATACTCATCGCATGTAGGTAATTTTTCCGGCTAAATCAGCGCGCGAAATGAATAAATTTAAGCGGCTATAAGCCATGCGCGGGAGGGAAACTCGGGAGAGAGAAAGAGAGAGAGAGAGAGCGTGCAACACTGCACCACCACCCTCTCTTCAAATACTTCAAGCGCACAAAGGGCATTTCCAGCGCTCGCGAAGTCGGCACGGAGTGGCCCATATACTCTCTCGACGTGCGCGCACGAGAGAGAGAGAGAGAGCTGGCTTTAATCGGGCAATTTTTATGCAACGGCTCCAGCGTCGTAACTGCGCCTCAAGTGACCTCAAAGAGATGCAAATGACGATACTTTTCACCCTTTCGCGCGTTGCTCCACGGCTATGCCCGCGCATTACGAGCGCTGTGCGCAAAACCTTCTTTGTATATATATGTATATATATACCTACGTTCTAGTCCAGCTGCGTGCCCAGGGCGATTTTCAGCGTCGGTTATAATACTGCAGGGGCGCAGAGAACTATAACTATATGGGGCGACGCTATGGGCGAGCGCACGCGCGCGTGACTGGCCACGTATATACGTGTTATACCTTGATGCTGAATGATTGTACGCGCGAGTCCATAAATGTATTTATACGAAATCGTTTTATCGGCATTTCAATTCGTTCGCGCGGTTCTCTGAGCCTTCTACTCTTGTTGGATTATATATATATGCGTGTGTGTGTGTGTGTGTGTGTGTGCGTGTTTGTGTGTGCGTGTGTGTGTATGTATATATATATATAAGACGCCATAAACGGCAAGATCGGTGAAAAAACGAGAGGGATTATATTGTGTTTTTGCTCGATGACTACCCGATATCCTTAATGTAATTCATTTAAAATTTATTGGATTAAGGAAAAAGTAGTCGAAGGTTTAAGGATCGAATTTGATAATGTATTATACTTTTTTAATATTTACGATCGATTCGAAATTTTCTGTAATTTAGCGCTATAGTTTAATTAATAAGAATGAATAAAATTAAAAATATTTCAGAATATATTCATGAAGTCTTTAAAAGGATAAGTATTAATGGCTGATTATACTTTGATGAAATATAGCGAAGCTGCAAACGTATGCAACTTGTATCAATACGTAATGGTTATGATGATTGTAGATGTTCAAAAAAAAGATAATAGGAAATTTATTTATAGATTTTCAATGTTCAAAACTCGTAATTATGACATCGAAATCAAAAAGTATACTTCGGACGACTACAGACAGTTGTGAACGTATGTAGTTTTTATGGATACTTAATTAGTTAGATGATTGTGAAAAAAAGTGCATTAAGGAATTTGAATAGATAATCAGAGTTATTAAAAATCCGGATTTCAATATCAAAATCTAAAATGTATTTGGTTTGCGAGTAATGCTCAGTGCAAAAAGCTTTCTCTTTCCCATACAAAATAGCCATTTGATTAAAGGGTTTGGATCATAGGTTTTGAAATAGCCTAGAACGTGGAAAATGGTGTTCAGTTTTTATTAATCAATAAGTTGCTGAAGAAAAAAAGCATATCCAAAGCATTAACTTTTTAATCGGTTTTGTTTTATCCATGTCTTTAAATACCGTTATTATTTATGTATGTATTAATTCTATTTTGATTTTTTAAGAAAAAAAAAAAGGTTTCGACTATTTTAAAATAGAAAACTACCTACAGTGTTTTAAAAATTTAAATTCATATGAAAAATTATAACAAGTTTTATCACTGATAAAGTCATAATGTTTTCAATATCAACATCGTACTTGAATGGCTTTTTAAAAAAAATGACAAGTATTTATAAATACTTTTATGCAATATAATGAAGAATTTTTAAAAATCTTTTATTTTTACTATATCATTTAGATACATATATTTAAATAAATTTGGCACAAGATTAAAAAATTTTCATTTAAAAAATATATTAAACAACTGATGGCACTTTTGGAATAATGAATTTCTTAGTTCAATAACTGTTTAAATGATAGAAGTGCGTCACAACCTTTAATTCGAAAAATATAATTGTTATAAACCTTCATTTTTGAAAAAACAAATAAAGAAAAATGTTAGTGAGTTCATTTTAAATATATTCGTAGTAATGAATGGATCTGTGAATATTCGAAATGATATTGTTATTATAGGATAACATAAAATAATGTATTTACTTTATAATTTTTTATGCTAGAGAATAAAGTTGAATCAAGTATATTTTTATATCTGAGCTCACAAAGTTAAATACTTAACCAAATGCGAACTTTCTTATCAGAAGAAAAAGGTAAAAGTTACGTAAGTCATTAATGCATTACTTATCTTTTCATTTTCTCTTGAGGATAATTAAAACTGTTCTTGGTTCGCTTACATTACGTAACTTTTAACAATTTTTTATATCTATATAATTTCGGTATTATTCATAAAATTTTTTAATAATTTTAATTTATTAGCAGACAGCAAAATATTAATATTCATTAATTTACAAACCAATTTATATTTATTCCCGAATAATTGATTGCGAAAAAGTGAAGTCTGTTGTACATATTTATCTGAGGTAAGTATAGATTAACATTTCTTCGATGTTAATAATAATGATCATCAACTTTTATAGAATACACTAATAATGTACGTTCTCCAGTTATTTTTGGCCAAACCTTGGAAAATTTTGATGAAAATTCCTTTTATCATAAATGCAGTTTAATCGCAGTATTTTTGACAATGTACGACGCCGGCGTTAGCGGCTTTTAAAAATGGTTCACCCTTTAAGTGCGGTTTTAGGGAAGCTTTAAGAATTTTTAACTTTGCAAGTTTAAGCTAAATCTCGAGAGATTTGATACAAAAAATGAGCGAATGCTATTCAAAAGGTTATTCAAGCCTCACCTAGATTCACACGAGACTTTCTCGACACTCGATTTTTGATTTGTAAGGAAACTTTCGAAAAAAGTCAAAAAAGTAGATGCATTAACGAGAATCAATATTTGAAAAAAATAACCCTCAAATATTATCTTTTCTAAAAGATATTTAACTGAATGTTTAAACTACAGCTTCTATGCTGGTAAAGATTCCACATGTATAAGTTTTTTATTGTTCCTCTGTCCGTATATGCACGAGTACATGCAAAAATATTTATAAAAATAACCTTTGTATCATAAAAACGTGTTCTTTATTGAAAAACCATTTGCAAATCTTTAAAACAAAAAGTAATCCCTCATCTGAAATCCGATGATCCTACAGTTCTAGTATTGGTGTTTACGAACTGAAAAAATATTGTAAAGAGAAAGTGTTGTAAATTTAAAAAGTTTTTGTTAACCAAGATCAGGGGAGAAAAGAAAACCCTACAAAGCTTATATTTACAGAACAAAAACCAACCAACCATTTTCAAATCTCGAATAATAACAAAACAATCCACGCATAGATGCTCTTGCACGCGCACACATCTCTATATATATCTTTCTAAATAAATTTCATTATGCGATACAAGCGATCACGATATTTTTTATTGAAAAGAAGAATAGTTATAAATTATAGACTACGGTCGAGATTCAAGCTAAAGCAAAATGCGTTTAATCAAACAACAAAAATGCAAACCGTGAGTATAGTATTGGCGGTGAAACAAAAAAAGCGAGAGGAGGCTGAGTGCAATATCGCCGAAGAAAGTCATTACGCTCCATTAATCACACAGGATGATGGAGAAAGTGGAAAACATTGTCAACAAGTCTCTCATCTCATAAAGGCAGTGAATACGCGCTCGCGCGGACCGCGAGATGAAGAAAATTTCGGCAATGAAAGCACGCCGAGCAAAACGAACAAGTCTGGTATATAAGCGGCTTTCGAAACTTGAGCGAAAGCTTCTCTCTCTCTCTCTCGTGTGGGCCTATGAGCCGAAAAAAAGTTGCCGCGACTGGCCGTGGAACCCCTTCAGGGTAGCTTATATATGATGGCCCGTGCTCTCTTTCTCTCTCTCGTGGCTCATCGAGCTGTTCGGCTGCCGCGGGTGCAATCGCGTTTTTCGCACAAGAATGAACGCTTATCGCGCGCGATGCGGAGGGCATAGAGTATAAAAAGGCTAAAGAGAGAGAGAGAGACTCGCGAAGCCGTACATATAGTCGAACAAAAAGGCAGAAAAAGTGGATAAGAGCCGCATAAATACTGACGTCTGTAGTGGATGTGCAGACGTGCGGAAAAACTATATAGCGCGCCGTGCGGAGCTTCAAGCGTTTATATATATATACACAGGAGAGTGGAGGGGTGGGCGATACGCATATTTCTTTGAACTTGCCAGCTTTCTGGTACAATGCTTATCCACTGTATATCCACTGTATATTATATACACGCACACACACACACACACACGAGCACGAGTG
The DNA here is from genome assembly GCA_035583055.1 of Torymus tubicola. Taxonomy (NCBI): domain Eukaryota; kingdom Metazoa; phylum Arthropoda; class Insecta; order Hymenoptera; family Torymidae; genus Torymus; species Torymus tubicola. Next base: position 107,735 of record JAWWEQ010000031.1, read on the forward strand.
TATCATTTTATTTATAATACCCCTATATATATATTTTATAATAAATACCCCTCGATGCTATACGCGACTAAAAAGTTTTAATGTTTGATTATCTCTGTTCTCCCTCTCTCTCTCTCCCTCTCTCTTTCTGCGTAAACTTTCATATCGAATTAACTTTGCTGAATGTATAATATTTAAAAACTCTAAAAGCTTCGGTGCTATACGCTGTACGTAGTATGCTTATATTTATTTATTCATTTTACCCCTTTGACCAGAAACGATGCACTTCATATCACACACATGTACAATATATTTGATACAAAGTTGCATTACATATAAACTCTATATATATATAAGAGCTGGCCCCACATGCTATACCTGCACAGAAGTTAAATTCAGCAAAATATTTACATGTGTAAATTCGAATGAATGTTCTCGAGAAAATTTATATAAAGGTCGCATCAGCGGCTGTTCCAACCAAGATTATAGGACAACTTAAAAAAGACCTATTTTAAGATTTGCTATTTTAAAGTCAAATAAATTTATCCAAGATCAGATAAACTTAAAATATATACACGGATAGAATTTTTCCGTAAAAACTACAGCGAAATTCACGGGAAAATTTACCAGTGTGTATGGTAACAGAGGAACACAGAACGCTACAGAACGTTGTACAGTGCACACAGGAAAATTTCCTGTGATATCATGGTAAAAATTTCAGGTTTCAAAAACATTCGTACTAACGTATTTACTTTCGTACTTGTGCTTTATTCCATGGCTTCTGAATATTATTCAATATTTAAGTGTTTTAAAACATTTTTTTACCTTTTATTTACGAAAAATGATAAAACAACGAATTTATCTTAAAGTCAACGATTTGCATTTATAGGTTATATTTACATTGAAAACATAACAGTCGC
>JAWWEQ010000031.1:109313-175464 GCA_035583055.1 Torymus tubicola
TCGAGTATATATATGTATATAAATATATATATATATACATATATATATATATATATATATATATATATATATATAGAAGCGTGACGCAGTATAGCGGAGTTTCTTTTTGAGTAGGGAAAAAGGCGGCGAGGCGAAAATATCGCCCCCTCTCGAAAGCTAATTAGAATGAACGCGAGCATTCTTGAAATTGAAAGGAATTTCTGTGGCCCGAGTCTGGAAAAGCCAGTAGGTAGCCTGCACGTAGTTTGTTTGCAAGGTTGGCTTTTCAGCCTCCCTCGTTCCTTTTTGACTGTTCTGTCTGTCTGTCTGTCTCTCTCTCTCTTCACCTCACTCGCTCTCCCTTTTCTCCTCTTTGGCTTTTCTATATATCCTACAACATCGTTGGTTATCAGGGAGCTTGCGCATGCGCGGATCCTACACTCTCTCATCCTTAACAATGATCTCAAGCTGCTTCTCTCTCGCCCCCTCTGCTGTCTGTCTTATTCTCCCTCTCGGTTCCGTGATGTGTTCTCGACGCGACCAGCAGCACACTCGGCGCCTCTCTTTACACACTCAGTAATTTAACTCTGACCTACCTGGACGAAAGCGTGCGCAAGCGCGAGAGAAATAGAAAGAGAGAGAGAGAGAGAGAGAGACGACCTAGACCGTGTATATATATATATATATATACACACACACATACACACACACCTCGTGTGTATCCCTCGCGGCAAAGTCGTTGCTATATACAGGTAGTCGCGGCTCTGCCCATATCTGTCGCACTGCACACGCGCGCAGCTGCCAACTCTTACGCCTATCCTCTTGTTGGACATGTATAGATATATACGTATATATACCGCCGTTGTATACATGTATGCACCTGTACGCGTTTCTTCTTCTTTTTTTTTCTTTCTTTAAATCGACCGACTTCCATGTACACGTAAATGTCTTACGTAAATCTGTGCCAATTCCAGCACACTTCTTATCTGACGAGGCTCATTCAATTGCTAAGCGACCAGAGATACATCCACAAGTACATTCTTTAAAAAAATATACAAACAGTTTCAAGCATTTCGGAAGCTGTAAATTGTATTCGACAATGTGTACTTGTGAAAAAACATACGATTTCTAAATAATAATTCTATATAATAGAAAAATTGTATAGCATATGTTAATATATATCAATCATTTACTTATTTTAATGAAAAATATATTTAACTTTGTCGAAAACTCAAAAACTATCGTAAAATTGAAAAGCCAACTTTCAGGATTTTAAAGTCTCATAAGATATTCAGTCTACGCTTTCAGAATTATTGGAGAATATTAAAAGATATTGTAATTTCTATTAAAATTCAATATTACAATCGTTAAAAAAGGGATATTTTGTTATAGTTTCTTTAAAAATCTTTATTTTTTTCTTTGCACAAGAATATGTTGCAATTTACACTAAATCGTTTTTATTTATCCTTCTGATCAATATTGATATATGTTATCTTTAAATTATAACATTATAAATAAATTTCCATGTCTAAATCCAACAAGAAGAATGTAATACTAAAGGGAAGTGGATTTAGACAAGGCTTTAAAAATTAATTTTTAATATCGAAAAACGAAACCTATAGTCTCTGCAATTTGTTTTAATAGATTTTTTTCTCTTAATATATGATCCAGCTAATTCATTTTGTTGATAAATCATATTTCTTATATAAACTTACAGTATTTACATTATACAAATTAGCAGACAAAATTATGAAAATTAGCAAAAAAGCTTTAATTTGAACTTTGGTTTATACAAAGAAAATGCTGAATCTTCAAGAAAATAGTGGCAATCAAAGATGATGATCAATAAAAATAAAATTATTCTTCGGCAGAATAAAGATATATCTAAAATTAAATGGTTCATATTAAGATATAAACAAGGCCAATTGTAATAAATTGCGAAACATGGATTTTTAACGATGAAAAAAATTTTACCATTACTTTTTAATATTGCTTCTTCCTAGAAGAAACGAGGATATAAAACGAAAATTTCGAGGAAACATGCAAGAAATTTACTATGCAACACGAGTATATGAGCGCATGCGTGCGCGCGTATGTGCAAGCATGTGCAAAATTATTATAGTGTTTATAATTAACAAATACTTTTAAAGTTATGTAGTATTTATTTACATACCTTAATTATAACTTTATGACTATTTTTAATAACACATATAATAGATATGAATAATTTCTTAAAAAACGAAGGGGTAATGTACTGAAGATATATATTATTTTTCTTTAAGTAAAATTTTTTTCAAAGTTCAAAAGCATATATGCTTTGAAGTATATGCTGTGTCATTCGTTATATAAAAGACAAGATCTAGCACCTTGATATGGATATTATACTCTAACAATGGTCTCACACGTGTTCATACAATATAGACAATGTTATTTTATGCTTGAGAATTCAAAGTTTTATATCTTCCTGAATGAAATTAGTTTAAAATGTAGATGTCATAATGAATGCACAAGTTTTGGGTTAAAACTATACATTTCGGGATTTCAAATGAATTACTTGATTTCATTTCAGATTAATGCTCTTGATGAAAGACATAAAAGACTGAGCTTTAGAAATTATTTGCCTTGTATTGATTTCCTGCATAGACTTTATGACCTCTATTATTTAATTTCAATTTCAAAAATTTTATTATAAAAAATAAGTTCTAAAATTTTCAAATATTTTAACGGTAACATTTTAAGTGGAAATAGTCAATAATACACGGTTATTTGATTATACATCAAAATACATTATAATATTAACGTAGTTAAAATAAATTCAGATACATAAGATTAAGGGGCATACATTTGAAAACTCGAATTTTAATAAATTTCGGCGTTTGATATCATTACTGAATATATCATTTAAATTATTATAATTTATAGAGATTGCAATCTTCATATTTGGATTACTCTACTAACTATACATTCATTGTACTTGCGTTAATTTAGTGAATTCAATTGTAATTTTCATAATTATCATTCGATCTCTTCAATGTATTATTAGACTCAGACTATCTACATTTAAACGTTAATTCTCAAATTTCAAAAAGTTTAATACGCATTGAATTTGAAATAGTATTTAGATGATGAACAACTAAGATAATTTACACAAAAGTGGAATTAAAGTAATAAGTTAAACATAAAATAGAATCATCCACAGAGTCGTGGAACCTCATTCAATGATTAGATTTAAGCAGTCGCACACAAAATTAATACCGGTCGGTGGACTGGTCTTGCCGGGTTATTGAGTTATTATATACTCGAGCTTGGTCATCGTTGTCGATATTTAGTATATAAATCTAAGCAGTGTGTTATGAACATTAAATCCGAATTTCCCAATCAATACGTCAGCCACGGGAACGGTTTCTCTTAATTAGGATTTCGATTTCGTAAAGTTTGCTTATAATTTTATCTCCCCTCCGCAGTCATAAGCTTTGACGAAAATAGAATAAAGCTGGTTCACAGCTTTGGTAAAACAAAGAAATAAAGGAAAAGTATAGCTAACCAGGAGAGGGTCAGAAATCTAGATCACGGATTCAGCTGAAATTTTAGGATATGGTTTTAAATTACTAACAAAGAACGTTGTATTATTAAAGCGTACCGTTTCAAAAACTCAAGTTACTGATGTTTTTAGGATTATTTTCAAAAAATTTGGGAAAAAACCTGTTCTTGAAACTGTCATTTAAGTTATAATTGTTTGATTTCGTGGATATTTGGTTTATTTCCGTTCTTCAAATTTAAAGTTTCTTAACTTTTGAAGGAGTATTTTTTAATTCAAGAAACAATAAACGCTCGTTTTATCTAGTATTATTTTCTCTCTTGGAATTTTACTTAATACTTAAAAGATTAAATTGTTGCGGTTTGAACTCTCTAAAGTTGAATTAGTGAAAATTGCTCCACCATTTCAATTAGTGAAAAAACTACTAATTTATTAGTACATATTCACTATTTGATTAGTATTTTTTTTAAACTACTAATCAAATTAGTAGAAAATACACTGAATAAAATAGTAAGTATGCGCTAATAAATTAGTTGTTTTTTCCACTAATTGAAATGGTGGAGCAATTTTCACTAATTCAACTTTAGAGAGAAGAACAGGCTTTGTCCAAGATTTGTTCAAAATCAGCCTAAAAACATCAATAACTTAAGTTTTTTTGAGCGTTGGAGTCTAATATTACCGCTTTCATCGTGTTCCTACATCCAAAACATATCTTAAAATTTGAGCCGGATTCATGATCTGGATCCCTGACACTTTTTTGGTAATATAGTATTGGAATAAAACCACTACCCTAAAGTACACAAATTTAACTTGCGAATAAAAAATAGGTATTTTTATATTTATGTCATAATCATAACAGCAGACATGCATGTTTTAAGAAATTTCTGTTTCTTGTTCCATTGTATATGTGGTACACCCAACCGGTAGGTCACTCGGATGCTCAGCCTTGCTGCAATCACTTTCATTCCATGCGTACGTATTATAGGCAAGGGCATACAAACGCACGTGCGCTCGTGGCCTAGATATTGTGTAAAAAAAACAATATCCAATCTGGTTGAGTGCAAAATCTGGTAGATGAGTGCCGGTTGAAAATCGCCTGAGCGAACTTTTCTGCAAGCCAGACAACTTTTTCTATTCAATCTTACACAAGCTCGAACCTTTTTCTTTCGGCAATTCACGTTTTACAAAGAAAATACAACGATTAAAAATATACCTAGTACCAATCACAAATGTATATCTTCAAGTATATAGTGAAGGATAGATGGAGCGAGATTTCAACGCTATTGGCAATTTTTAAAATTCTTTAGTAGTTCTTATTGCACTGTACTTTTTATAGCTATTTATATTCCAATTGTTATTCATTTTCAGGCATACTATGAAAAACTTTATCAGCCATCAGTAAAATTGGAGTAGTTTTGCTTTTGGAGGCAAAATGTGAAAGTGATTATAGCCCTATTTTACATACAAAAATAGTTAAATTCATATTACAAGAACAAAGGCCAAAACATTGGTAGGTAATTTTTATATACTGATTACGTGATCGAAAGATATAGTGATCGAAAAAAGTGCGAATATCTGTTATTTACCATCGAAAAGCTTGATACTTTTACATTTTAACGGAAAAATTTAAAAGGGAAAATAATTAAGTAGAGAATAAACGCATATTTTTTATTTTATGTTCTATAAAACAGCCTTGTTTTCGAAAAACAATGTTCTACATGGTTTAAGATCAATTACTTTTATGTGCTTCTATAGGACGATGCTAAAGCTAGTACCGGAAAACCCTCTTTCTAAGTTTAAATAGCAGATGTCGCACAGTTTCGAGTGGTTGAAATAGGGAAGTTTCAACTGCTTACGAAACTAGTAGAAAGTTCCCAGAGTTTAGCCAGACGCTTTATAAATATAACTTCGCCGCGGCGGGATTTCTTATCCACCAATTAGTCTGCGCTTATCTAAATGTAAATTGTTTTACAATTGAACGAGGGGGGAGAAAAAAGATTAAAATATCTTTTTGTTCTATCATTACGATCATCGAGCAATTTCGCAAGTTTTAAAAGATTTTCAATGAGTTTGAGGTCAAAATAACATTGTTAAATAATAAAAAATATACAAAATTATTTTTCTATAATAAATATGCCTAGATAAGTTTTCTTCAACTATGGTAAATTCTATTTACAGACTGTTGTTCAATAAATTCAGCATTCTCCTACAGGAGAATTCTCGTCAACGTGATTTCTCTGCGAGAGGAGGTCACATATTTTTGTATTTTACACCCCTGTTTTACGATTTTCTCGCGAAGCATCCTTCTCATATCCTTGGGTAGCTTCCATCCGAGTTTAGTTAAATTTTTAAAATACTTATGCAAAAGTTGACCGCATTTTAGCGCCCACGAAACTGCTTTAGCAAATGCTAAAAGCACGCATCAATGTTACATTGTAAAAGACTATTTTAACAAAAAAAAAAAAAAAAATCAAACTACCGCGAAAAAAGTTCATTAGCAAATGTACACCCGTTTAGTATATATACCAACAAGAGATATCCGTATTATCAGCAGTTATCTTGACACCACAACTTGGCGGTAAAATTGCCACGCGGGAATCGCCATGCGCGCTCGCGTACTCTTTGTAAAATTCAAATGTGCCCGTTCTACATTATTACTCGTGTATATACTGTGTTTGCGCGCGCTCGCGCCCTGGCTTATGTAAATTTCAGACGAAACTCGTTCGTCTTCGTGAACTACGTCTCGGTGCACGCTGATATAGTATGTATATGTGTATATATATGTGTGGCGCGTTGTATATATATATATGGAACAGCAAAAAAGCCGCGCCCAGCACGAAAAACACTATGCGCAAATGTTTACCGGATGTTTTCTCTCTCTTTCGCTCTCACACTAGTGGGTCTATATATGTGTATGCGCATGCACTCGCGCAGTTACCGTGCAACTTTGATGCCCCGCGAGAAACGAGCGCCGCCGTTGTACACTATATACTTGCAGGCGCCATGAGCGACGAAAGAAAAAAAGGCAACAATAAAAGTCGCAATATAATGGCATCACGCGCACGCGCGAGCGAGCAAGCAAGCATCACGAATGTACATGTAGTGCAAAGGCCAAAGCTGTTTTTCCTCTGCACGTGTCTGAGAGTGAAAGAAAAGCTTTGAAGCGCTTCTAGTATGTATACGCGATACCGGACACGGAGATATGAGAATGAGAGAGAGGAGGTGGTTGCTATCCGTTACAATAGCTTATTCTTTGTTTTCTGTAAATCTCGCAGTAACAGCAGCAGCAGCAGCAGTAGTGTATGCAAATGTGCGTAAAGTGCAACGAGTAGCGCGCCGCGGGCCAGGCGCGCGCGTGCATAAACACACGACGGAAAAGAAGAGAAAGAACGAAAGCGGATGGATGGAAGCGCTGAACTGGGGCGTTGTCCGTACTCTATGACGCGGGAAAACGGGGAGGGAGATAAGGAAGTGCTGGTACATAGCCGCAGGCTTCTCGCAACAGCTATATATATATATATATATATATATATAATAGACATACATATATATATAGACGACATTCGTGAGGGTATGTATATACATATTCTATTATAATATGTCTTTAACGATGCGCACAGCACGCGTCACTCTATTGTATACAATTCGCACACTCCTCCCGCAGGTTTCTCTCGATATGTATGTTCTCTATAGAGAACGATATCGTCGTCACACGTATAGGCTATATACTCTACGTAGGTATTCACACAAGGAGTGCCACCTACTGCACCTCTGCTACTCTCCATCGCTACCAAGTCTCTGATGCTGTATATATATACGCGCTGCAGCTGCATTGAGTTACTCACGTATGAATTACGCGAGCAAATAATATATACCATCGTACGAGAGGCGCAGAAGTACTAGCATGAACCCAGAGAGAGAGAGAGAGAGAGAGAGACGAGCTTGGTATAAGGCGCTTATATATACATGTCTTTATAAACGTGTTTGGGTGTATATATATAGATATAGTTATACGTAGTCGAGCGTGCATATACGCTCTATTGGTTCGTCATTACGGATGAGCACATGCATGTTTTATATAGGTCTCGCGCCTTCACGACACCCGTGCGGTGCGTTAATGAGGTGCGTTTCGGGGTTCAGCCGAGAGGAGATGGATGCTTGGTAGCGCTATATGGATGTAGGTGGTACACGCTCCTGTGATTTTTTGAATATCGGTATAGCTATGATATTAGTATTTTGTTTGTTATATAAGTAAATGAAACTTTACAAATCTATATAACAGTAGTGGTTATTGTTGTAGTGGTATAGCCTTGTGTTTTATAGTTTTAAGAAGTAAGAGGGTTCTGGTACTTTTAATTTTGTTGGATTGATTGATCAAGTGTATAATGAAAAATGTGACTAATGTATATAGGTATAGTATAGGATTATTTGAGTTAAAAAATATTTATTTATTATTACAGATTTCATGAAGTGTGTTACTCAATACTCTCGAAAATCAGGTAAAATTGAGCAATTACGTACATCCACGTCAATCCAATATTATTTAATGCACTTACGAGATAAAATGTGGATTTTCACATTACAATTAATTTTATAAAAAGATACGATTAATTATATTATGAATTGACTTTTATTCGTAACGATATCAAAACATAATTATTGAACTCATTTAAAACGTCAGTTTAAATTTAATATTTTTAGATCAGTTGCGCGGTAACAACATCTGCATATATTAGAGTAATAGTAATAATTATTATTTACTTGACGTGTAGAAAAGTGAATTTATTTTATAAAATACATACTACTAATCTTTAACGTAATTCTTATAAATTCAATGTTTCTGGCATGATAAATGTCGTATAAAAAATGTAAAAAGGGCACCAAGATAATATAAAGTTTACCGCAATTGCCAGCGTGTGTGTGGCATAAGTGTTAATTAAAGTTTTGGGGAAATTTAAACTTGTGATGTGAGTAGAGCCAGATTGTTATTAAGTTTAGCTATGAAGTACTATAAGTATATGTTTGAGAGATCGATAGCTCAACAACTGAACGCCAACTAAAGCTTTCTCCTCTGAACTTCAAAGTGGAAACCTGCTGCACTGTATATCATTAGCGCCAAACTTCCGGTTTTATTGATTTTATATTATACAGGCAAATGCAATATATAAGTCCTGTGCTTCGTGTTTCAAATTAAGCGTATTCGCAACATGCATAATTTCCATACGAAGTGTCTTTATTGTCATTGGAAGCTTCACTCAGTATATAAAACAAAGAGAAGGGTGGGGCACTCGATATATAGCTAACGGTAATTATTTTCTGTAAAGATGTTTCTCTGTTGGTACGTAATGAGACGAATGATGCGCACAAAAATTTATCGGATTTTTCTATAATTATGTATATATACACACATATACTGAAGTAAATGTGCATACATGTATTGATATGACTTACGACAAAGCTGCTTGAATATTCAAAAAATAGGTTACAACCCATTCGAGTGAAGCTAAAATGTTTCCGATATTGAAAATCAGTCGAGTAGTTTGATATCGAAACTGGAAAAAACTTAATAGTTACTCCAATATTGATCTTTAGAAAACTATATATACATCTCTTTAAAAGTATTTAAAATCTCAAGTTCTTCAGTATAACCACAGCTATTATATACCAAACACATAATACCTCAATTTGTCCCGCGATGATGTGAAAATTATAATAAAATTGTACCAGCACTGCAACACGTTCACGCGACAAAGAGTAAAACAGTGTAGAACACGTGTGTTGAACACGAATGAATTGATGACAATTCCCACAGGCGAACGAGCGCACATACGGGGTGTGCAACTATATACATACAACGCGACACGAAAGCATTAAACTTCTTTGAGGTCATAACCATGAAGAATACACTCGAGTTAATTCGCCTCGCGAGAAAAGCTCTCCGCAGGCAGGTGCAGGTGTGTTTTTGAAAACAATGAAAAAAAAAAAGGATAAAAGAAGTTTCGCGCGACGCGAGTTCGGTGCAGTCCCGAAACTTGGCACTTTGCATTCACAGCTTCCTTATACTTAACCTCTCGCACTACTCGCATTGCTGTGCACTTAGCGCAAAACAAATGGTTAAAAGTACCAGTCCGCAAAGATGTGTGTATATATATATATATATGTTTGCGTTTATTACACGCATATATATACATGTCTGCATATTCATACAACCAAGTCGAATGGAAGAATCTACGTGTACATATGATATAGCAGAGGTACTCGGGAAATTAGGTCAGAAAACTTGCGCAGTAGTGCGCGAGCGTATATAAGAATATATCCTACTACCCGCCAAATTACCAAAAGAGAGAGAGAGAGAGAGAGATCGACGAGAGGTGGGTTAAGAATGGTGCCTTGTTGAGCGTGCAATTATCAAGACAGGCCCAATCAACGCTCATAAACGATTATACGCGGTGTCGACGGGCGAAGAGACGTGTGCAGCTCGCGGTGTACCTATATATATACGCATATAAGCGCGCACACACATGTGTACATATACGTAAACTGAAAACAAGCTGGCATAAGAATCGATCGGCCGAAATGAATATCTGCACGCGCGTATATATACTTATATACCCGTCGAGCGTGCGTGAGAAAGTGGAAGAGTGTAGAAGAGAAAGAACGGTAGCAGTTCAATATCGTGCGCAGCTTCAAACTGCGCGCGTCGATTCGTTTTAATTAATTAAGCAAGCGCGTGTGCGCACAGGAGAGTGAACACAGATTACTGACTATTGTTGCACGTATATAATATATACGTACATTATACACATATATAATCCGTGCTGGATCGCTGAGCAAATACAAAGCAGCATAGGGCGCCGATGGTTATACTGTCGATCATCCCTTATACACTACTCTGCCTCATGCTGACAAGCTCATCGATATATATATACACATACGTGTACCATGCAATAAGGTTCGTGAACTTGGTACAAGCGACGAGTTTCGTTCTCCCGTTGGCTTTTTTCTCTCATCGTGGTAGCGCCACACCGCACACACGCGGCTGTAGATTTGCATTTATTGCTGCGAGTGCTGCTACGCGACCATCGTCATCGCTTTGCCTATGAGAGAGAGAGAGAGAGAGAGAGAGAGAGAGAGAGAGAGAGAGCTTTGAATGGTAAATTTTCGTGTACATACTCGTGGAACAAAAAGCGGGCTGCTGAACTCTGGGTACATGTCGTTGCTACATATATAGCGTTTCGAATTGGGATGTTTGGACGGTTGTGTTGTATAGCTGTGGCAATTACTCTAGCTCAGTATTTTACTTTGAAAACTACATGTTTTTCTGTATGTATAGATCCCTGCATAGAAATTCGTCTATCATGAAATGGCTGTGGCAATTTCTCTAGCTCAGTGTTTTACTTTGAAAACTAAATTTTTTCTGTGTGTATAGATCCCTGCTAGAAATTCGTCTATCATGAAATGGCCAGAATCTTAACAAATGGATAGAAAAAATGGCCAGTTAATCGTCAGCGATGAAACACTTTTTCTCTCATTATATGCTCATTTCATAGATTGACACTAAAATGACATAACCTTAAAATTTTCTTTTTAATTTTTCTTACAAATTCGCCATTAAATTGAATGACATATAACTTTAACTGACAGATTCCTACAATATAAATAATATATGAGGGCTAGAAAAACATTTACGATAGCCCTTTTAGAGATATTTCAAAAACTATCTTTTTTGTCATTATTTTCTGTCTCTCTCTCGTTCTTCTCCAATATAACTAGACTTTTACTACCCATTTTCTAACTAAAAACTGTCTAACTTTAAAATCTCTTAAATAGATAAAAATTACTTTGTGCCGATCTACGATAAACTCATTCTATTTTTCAATCTAGAAAATGGTCAAATAATAGGAGAAAAAGCGTTTCATCGCAAGCTAGACTTTTGAAAAAAGAAATATCTATTTTATAGCCATCGCCAAAATAAATAACCAGTTATTAGCTATAAAATGTTTTGGATTTTCACCAGGGGTAAACCGCATTTTATTGGTATGAGGTTGTTCAAAAGTTTGAACGAAGGAGATATTGTTGGAATAAGTAATTAATAAGAATTCAAAGAAACATTGATCCATTTTCGTTTCGAAATTAACGTTAAAATCGGACCTATTTCCGCTCGTATTTATATGCAGCTGTCGCCCAAGGAGATTCAACCTCGCAATAATTATTCACGTAAGGATATGGAAGCTCGGTACCATTAAATCCTACATCGTCCCCCAGCAGAGAATGAGTGATGAGTTGAGTAATCGCATTCGCAATAAGAGACGACGTAGTCGCGTCGTTTCTCTTCTCAATCATCATCTAATAATATATTCTTTAAATACGAAACGGAGAAATAGCATTATATAATATAGTTTATATAGGAATAATAAGAATGGATTCGTATATAGAACAGAGCGTCGACGCAATGATGCAATTTCCGGAATCGTTCAACTATTGCACCCGACTACATCTATAATTGTTTAAGTTTATGCACTGCGCACGCGCGCGCGCGCGAACTCTAAATGTTTAATCGCCCTGCCATTAATTCCTCCCTGTACGAGCGAGCGGGAGAAAGAACTTATTCCGAGACCACTAACGTTCAACGCGCGCGCGCGCTCTCGCTAGGTTTTGCAGAATAAATAACGACTACAAAATGTGTCCCACATAAAGGATATATATGCGCTCTAGGTTAAAACGAGGGTATAATTAAAAAGCATGCCCAGCAGTTGCAATGCGACGTGATTAGTGGGTCAGTTTTCACGGCAGGAAAGTGTGTGACAAATTTTAAATTAAAGTTACAGCATTTTTTTCTCTCTCTCGCGGCAGGTCCTTCGTTTAACTGGATATGAAAGAAAAATTGCTCAAATAATAATAATTGCAGCGAACGCAAATAAATTATTATCATAAAAAGTTAAGATTTTTAATTCTTGCGGTGTAACTTTATAGCATTTTTAGCGAAAAACTTTTCGACAATTTCTCTCACTATTTTACACTCTGCACATACTTGTGCTGCTTTGCGTCGACGCCTCGGGTGAATAAAAAAACAAGTACAAGAAAAAAGTATCCGCTATAAAATAAAATATATATTCTTCAACTTCTTCCTTACAAGCGCCATAATTTTATTTTGATGGGTATAAGTGCGAGCGTTCGAGCATGCACAACGCGGATAAAGATCTCAAGGGCGCAGAGTACACAAAAAGTGTCGGAAGAACTACGACGATCGTGCATGCAAAAAAAAATGAAAGAAACAAGAAGAGCGAACGAACAAGCGCGGGCGTGTCTGCCTATATGCGGCGATGAAAAAGTCGTCGCTGTCGCTGCTGCTGCTGCTGTTGCCGCCGCCACCGTCGTCGTCGTCGTCGTCGTCGTCGCACAGTCGACGCCACGGCGTCAGTCGGTCTAGCCAATATTTTACTATCCCTCCCCGTTTGCACCGACATTATCGACTATCTCGCTTGCTCTCTCTCGCATTCATGCGGAAGGAAAAGGAGAACAAGAGTAAAAACTTTAGGAGCGAGTCAGTGGAACTGCTTTTCAGAACCGCAATCGATGGAAAGCACACCGATCTCAAATCTTTCGATTTTATTTTTCTTTCTCTGAGTAGTATGTATAGGGGGACAAAAACAACATATAATGCTAAAACTTGGAATATCAATCACGCGAAATTTCTTCTCTTATACTCCCACACGAGTGAGCAAGCGAATGTCACAATTTCATCCTCCCCTCGCGATATCAAATTTCATGAGGTGGTGATTTAGACTAAAAGTTTAAAATACACAGTTTTATTAAATTACGTGCGTGTACACATATAGATTGGAACAAGTTTTGTGAATTATATAAAAGTTAAAAATACACTTTTTCCAGAATAAATGGAGCAGGTTTATCCGATTTCTGTGATATATAATAGAAGTTTTATTAAAAAAACCAATCATGGGTGTTTTTTTTTCATTTTTCAATTGGAATAGCGTTTCTAATCTATATATAACTATTGGTTCCAGATACACACCCAACTTTTGCAATGTCTCTACATACGAATCAATAAAAATCCTAGCTTTATATAAAGTTATCTATATAGTATATATATATGTATAAATTCGCATCGACCACATTTATCGGAATAAAGAGCCCGGAAGAGTATAGTAGTGACAAGCAAATGAGCTTGGGAGGGTAACAACAGTGAGATAGATAATGTTAGATTGTCAGGAAGCAGAGCCGCAAGGACTACACAGTCAGCTCTGCATCGCCGCCGCGCAGCAGCACTTCTGGGACGATCAAGAAGGTGTGCCCCTGTGCAGTCGGTGAAGATGAAGTCAGCTACCGAGGCACGTAAATTCTCATGAGTAGACGACAAACACGAGCCACAACTCTGTCGTGTCCCCCTCTTCCTCCTCCTCCTCCTCCCTTGGCAATGTCTCTCATCCCTCTTCTCGTGTACGCATTTGCGCGCTTGATCTCTGCGTCTCGATGTCGAAGGAGAGAGAGAGAGAGCACAGCGCTGCAGAACGCTAACAGACGTACCGTGAAAGGACCTCCCTATTTCGATTAGCCGATCTAATTCATGTTTGGTCTGCCAGACTAATCGGTATTAAATGTGTTTCCTTTGTTTCATGCAGATTGCCGAATACTGCTGCTGCTGCTGCTGTCGCCGCTGCTGCGTCGAATGAGCTGATGATCTTGTAATTAAAATCGACCGCAGTAACAGAGTGAGGTGCTAGTGGACGCGAGAGGAAGGATTGTTATAGAAAATGTAGTGACGCTGCAGCCTTGTACCTCGATATATACACTTGATTAACAGGCTTGAGTATAGCATGGGATTTTTAGTTTAGAGTTATATATTATATCTACAGTAAGGGCAGCTCTCTGTGAACTTATATATTTATAGATAAAAACTTTGAGGACTGATGTGTAAGAGATAAAACTTTTCAAAGTACATATGAACAGAAGGCTACTGTTCCCCTCGATATATCGCAACACATAACAGTCCCTTGATGTTAGTCAGTTGTACTTCTTTGGTATCTGTTGGTAGATTCTTCCGGTTAAAGCTTTTTTTACGTATTTTCTCCACCCGACTTGCCCCAGTTTTCCCTCTCGATAAAAAAAAATGTAAACTATCAAGATTACTATTAACAGCATACTTCGCCTACGAGTAATATTCAAGAACTTGCGTATATAATATATATAATAGAATTTGTTCACGTAGAAATAAACAAGAGGGATACCACAAGCGCACCGATTTCGGGGTAAGCAGACACACACACACACAAACACAATGAAAGAGCACTTGGCATGAAAAGTAGATAGAAAAGGAGGGCAAATTGGATAACGACAATGTATGTGACTTCTCTCTAGAAAATTTCGCCGGCACGAATGAGCACGGAGAAAGATTCGATCAGCCGTGTGGTCGATTGAAGCACGTGCTCTCTCTCTCTCTCTCTCCCACTTTGGCCAAGCTTTTCGCGAGCGAGCCACTTACGAAATTGAAAACATAAAAGAATGGAATTGTCCGCTTGGTTATCTTAAGCCGTTATGAACATCTATATATTTTCTTACGAGATTGGCCGGAGACAGAACGAGGAGGAGGAGGAGAAGAAGAGGGGAGTATAAGAAGCCACGCAGGCGCGCACGCCGCGCACGAGCATCGACTCTTTGATAAAGTCTTGTAAAAGCAGCTTGCAGATGGGAAACTCCGAGGCCGGAATGGCCAAATACCCGTAGGGCAAAATGAAGTTGCCTCCTTCTCTCCCTCTCTCTTCCTTTCGCTCGTTCTCGCGTGCACACAACTTGCCCTTTTACTACTCGCCGCGCTATGGTTCAAAGAAGTATGCGCGCCCAAGAGAGAGAGAGAGTGCCTGAGGAGAGAAAGATTCCAATAATTTAAGCCGCAAACGCTAAGGTCAACCTCACCTCATCCGCTGCTGCTGCTGGTCATTTCATTTGCCGAGTTTTCGCTGCGCCGCAGACTGGACGCGAGATTTTTTTTCAATATTAACGTGCAGAAACAGCAGTGGTACAACCATCCTCCTCCTCCTCCTCCTCCCTCGACATTGCACGGATTTTCTCTGCCGCATACACCCGGGCTATATGTGTTCTTTTTTTTTTACTCTCGTGGTTCTGCTTTTTTCCTTCTCTTTTTATTGGTTAAGCGAGAGAGGGAGAGAGGCACATGAGCTCTTCCCGCCGTAATCTTCCCCCAAGGCGGTCCAATGCGGCTTGGAAAATCCTGGAGAGATCTACTTATTTTACTTTTCTTCCGTCGGAGCTTGTGGGTTTCTTCTTCTTTTTTTCTTCTTTTCTAGAGCGATGTCTTACCTTGGCATTAAACGTCGTTGCTCTCTTACTATTTAATGAATTTCTTGAAAATTTTCCGATATACCCGCATATTTAATGTAATTTTCATTACCTTAATTATATAATTTATTTTTAAATGTTTTACGTTCATTATATATTCATCACATTTCAGATTTCAAGCGCAGGTATTTTCAACAAAGCACAACTTAAACTCAATTTATAACAACAATATTCTTGTTCCGCGAACCACTTCGAAAGTTTGATGATGTAAGATTAGATTGCTTTACCAGTTCAAGAGCCTAACTATTGAACGTTGTAAACGTTTGTATTGATTAGCGCACATAGTAGACGAAACTTGAGCGGTTTACCGTGCCGAACATATAAAGTTTCCCGGAATTATAAAAAGTTGGTAAAAGTTAAATATACTTGTACGAAAGTACATTTTATGTCGGTATAGTTTATGACGGTAACGGAAAAAACAGTGTGCATTGTTGTTTTTAGAGTACGTTTAAGATTATTGTGAAAAATTTTTAAATAAGTATTACATACTAAAATTATTTAAAAAGCCATCGTGGCGTCAAATATAAATCATTCGGAGCGGGAGGGTTAGTAAAAATCTTTTAAAATATAGAAGCTAAAATTAGAGAAAATGAACATTCATTTGCTTTTCCTTGAATTAAAAAAGAACCCCAACTGATCTTTTCCTTGAAAGTTGCGCTATTTCAAAGTTAAGCTTCAAAATACACAAAACATCCGCGCAAAGTTAGGCGTACGGATTCTCTCACTATTTGTTTAGTATACATTTCATGTATTTTACCTTTCAACTTTACACCAGGAGGTAACTTAACTATACGAAAAAGGCACCTCGCTATCGTTCTTTGCAATAATGTACAGTGCAACTAGTTAAAATTGCACCTCGAAAGCCTGAGGTAAAACTAAATAAAATTTGAAAACGAGTCAAAGTGTAAAAACTCTTAAAACTATACGCTACATCTACATATAGATACACAATAGCCATTCTATTTCTACAATTACAAGCTAAAGTTGAATATCTAAATTTTGGTTTAATGTACCAAAAACGAGTGCGAAGGACGAAAAAATAGAAAGTGAAAGAGATGCCATTTATACCGTCGCAGGAACACGTACGCATACACGGGACGGATGAATCCTCTGCGCATTCGGGCGCAATCAACGAGCAAAAAGCGCACCGGCGCGACTTTTCCATTGTATTAGAGGCACGCGGCGGCTTTTAAAAAGCCTCTTTCTCTCTTTCTCTCTTTTCCCTCTGCGCGCGCACGCGGACACATTAAATTATCGCATGACGCGAGGTCGCACAAAGCGTCGCTAAACGTCAGATTTATCGGCGTCGTTATCGCTCGAGCGTTAAATCTCAACGTGCCTGCATTAAATATCGCAATCGTTAGTAAAATTTATTTTAACGGATTAAACGATACGAGCGCGCGCGTTTCATATAATGCATCGCAACATACACACACATATATATATAGTCACGGTAAAGCGGTATACATTTTATTTTCGAACGAACCGCGAATATCGATGTTACCCGTAGATAAGGTTCGCAAGTGAAATGGTCCAGTATAAGCGGAGAGAGGGGACGAAAGAAACGTCGTTTTTCTTTGCTCAATTGACTTTGGGCCTTTCGACTAGGAATTAACGCGCTCGTGCACATTTGCAGCCGCATTAGGTATTATCGAGGATGATTAAAGCCTCTCTGGTAATTGCCGGGTATGCCCACAGAAGTTCGTTCTACTGCTGCTGCTGTTGCTGCAAAGCTCATCCAATGCCCCGAGATCTGATTAATTTTGTGAATAGATGCGTAATTTAACGATTTGCCGTTATATTGATTAATCTTAGTGTGTATGTACGTACGTACTTTCGTATAGGTGTGTGTTAACGATTGCCGCTTTTGGGATAATAGTGTATTTACTGAAAAGATATTGAATATATAGACTATACAGGGTATCCCAAAAATTATGGACACACCTAAATATCTCGGAAAATAAGGGCGTTAGAAAAAAAAACTTTAAATACAAAAGTTTTAGGAAATCAAAACGGTGATCTGATGGTGACCTTGAGCTTGAGTATCCAGGTTATTTGTAGGTCAACGTGATTTTTCTAAATAGGAACTTCTATTTTTCATACCGGATTCTGAAAGAGCGAGAAATTTTACGTCCAAAACAATAGTTCTTAATTTTTAAAAATGACCTTCAAAAGGTGTGAAGAATAGGGCTTCCTATTTAAAAAAAAATCACGTTAACCTTCAAATGACCTTGAAACTCAAGCTCAAGGTCAAATTCGAGATCACTATCAGATCACCGTTTGGATTTCTTAAAACTTTTGTAATTAAAGTTTTTTTAGCGCCCTTATTTTCCGAGATATTTAGGTGTGTCCATACTTTTGAGACACCCTGTATATCAGTGGCTTCCTGGAATATCCCTATATGTGCACTTTTCGCGTGATTTCGAGGAAATCGAAGTATTAATTTCGCATCGGTGTTCAAAATCAAGACAAATGAGATTAAATACAATACTGCACATATGATTTTATATCTAAATGACACATTTTTTTACTATACTTACTGAACCAATTAGTGATTACATCTCAAAAATCGACTGTCACTTATTATGATTATTCCGGGAATAAGAACAAATTTTATTGGTATTTTGTTTTAGACAACACTTCACGGAAACTATATACTCTGAATGTGTATACACGCATATGGGTGGAAGTTTATACAAGTCAGACTGTTCGACGACGAGTCATGAATGTCATTGCGATATTACAGAGAACGACGACCCCGTTGCTTTATGAGAGACTTTAGATTGGTGTCGCTCTCTTGGGTGTAAAGAGTAGTATAAGCTTGGGATTCAACCTCAAGATGCTAAGATTATAAGTTCCCGAAGCGTCATCGTGTTATATGTACAGAAAGCGCTCTCTCGCGACATAAGCTTTTGTTTTACAAATGCCAATGTTTATTAACAATTAAATCTTTTTTCACATATAATTAGATTTTTTATTACATTGATAAATATTATATAATGAGTAACAAATGTTAAAACTGTGCCTAAATCTCGGTTCATAAGTACCAAAAAGATCTACCGCAATGTTGTTATACCGTGACCTGATTCGAATCTCTATACACTATTTTTATCAAAGAGTCCAACAGAAACTGCCTTGCTCTACGCAAACGTAACGCTGTTTTTCTCAGTTATCTTTATCTGAGTCTCTTAGGAACTTATAAAAAGTCACAGTATTCAAAACTATCAAATAATTAGATTATCTCTTTGTATCAAGAGTTTATGTCCGTTTAATGTTTAATAAATAAATAAAAAAATAAATAAATGTTAAATAAATGAACACACAGAGTACAGTAGAGTACTATTTATTGTATAAGACTTAGTATATATATTAGTAAGTACATCCGTCTCGGACAAGCGATCATCGCGGAGCGAGCGGGGTTGCGCGAGAAGTGAGTAGCTCCCTCTTGGGTCTGACTTCAAGGCGTCAACGCGTTTCGTGTAGGTAGTACAGACGAAAATCGAAGATAGTACTACACCAGTACTTTTCATTTAATGCAGTCACACTTGTGCATTTTATATATCTAACAATAAATATTAATAAGAATCTAATGTTATTTACCGGAAAATACCGTGCTTTTCAAATATACATGGCGACTTTTCTGTTTTGTATAATGGTTTAGGATCGCCCTAAAATAAATACGAAGGAAAAAGTGAATATCCTTATATACGCAAGTCTTGGAATTATATTTCTGAAAAAGTAGTCTACCTAATATAGTTAACAATAGTTTTTGTTATTTGATAACTACAAATGATGAGACCTGTATATACTTGAATTGTAAATTATATTACAAGTGTCGTGTAGGTATACTTTATTTAGACATATATTATGACAATTTCAAAGATAAACTACTTTGATAAAACTTCAAATATTTCTTTATATGATATTCGAGATGATGGTTATCGCTAACTACGTAATCTACGTAATCACTCTTGTTGTTTTTTTATAAACCACTTTATTTGGTCAAACTTATTAGCTATTATTAATAACTATAACAGATAATTGAGAGTATTTTTAAATTTTTTAATTGGTGTGCAAATATTGGTGAAATAGGATATTTATGATATTGTGCTTTTCTAAAATACAATCATCCTTTAAATGTGAATAAATGTATCGAAAAATGAAATTGAAAATATTATGAGAAAATAAACACAATATAAATAAAGTACACGGAGAGAAATTTTAGAGTAGAAATTACCAAGGTGCCTTGGTAGCACACGGACAGACTGTGAAAAACCGTAATATTTCCAGGTTTTTAATACAATTTATAAGTTCCCCAGGAAAAACTACCATAACCACTTAAAAAAATACCAAATTATCTGAGTAAAAATGTTAAATTTTACTAGGTAACCGATAAATTTTATTAACTAACTTGGTATTTGTGTAGTCGCGCATGCGCATTGCGCATTATTGTGTTTTAGAAGATTGATACTAGAGGCGTGCGCGACGTTAAAATGAAAACAATACACACATTTTCAGTAACTAATAACGGCGATTCAAATGACCTTTGTCAAGTTCTCCCGTGGCAGTCGGTAGGACGTCGGACTCTCAACCCAAAAATCGTCGGATCGAACCCCGCTTTACACCATAAAAATTTTTTTCAGTTTAATGTTTTTTCATCCTTGATTCTATTACTATATTTCTACATTAAAAATAATATATCCATTAATAATTAAATAATAAAACAAAAAAAAAATAATTTTTTAAAATTAAAATTATCGAAAAAATAAATTTACAAGGCACTATGGTAAAAAGTTTAAAGTTGGCAATCTGTCCGTCCATTACAATTGCAACTGGTAATTTTGTCTCGAATATTTGTAATTTTCACTACAAAATTTCTCTCCGTGTAAAAACAATTCAAATAAGCAAAAAATATATACTAATAGAATAATATCGGATATATATTGTTTTATCTGTTATGTATCAATGTTAATAAATTTACGATGTTTTTTTTTTCAAAGTCAAAAGCCGTTATTGGTATTTCCAAGCTTTTGGACATCCTCCAAAAATATCAAATTTACCGACGTTAGTATGCGTAGCGACACATTGTGCATGTGTTCCGAACAAGCTCTAGTCCCATATCTCGTTATATTAAACGTTGCACATTAATATATCACCGCTCGTACCATTCGATAACATTACATTTTACAGTTCATTAGTTTTAATGAAATAAATTGTCAAGTGTGGAAATACCCTGGTCGAATAATTGAAAATTAATCATACGAGTCGTCGTCATCATAGCGTATAGAGCAGCCAATTCGCGTAATATTTACGTAACGATGTATAAGTGTAGGAATGTGATAAAGCAATGTAAAAAAAACAGGCTAAAAATAAGGCCTTGATGTCGCGAGAGAGAGAGAGAGAGAGAGACGGAGAAAGTGTGCCCTTGAAAGAACGCTTAGCCCCGGGGGAAAATAAAAGTCGAGTTTAAGCAAAACTCGTGTAATAATACTGCTGATAGCGTTGAGAGCGCGGCGCGGGCGATGGCGAGAACTGTGAAAGAGGAGGAGGAGAAGGGGGTGGAGAAAAAATTGTTGACTGGAAAGAGGGAGGGAAGGAGGGAAGAAGGAAGGGAGACGCAAAACCGCGTGGCAAAAACGATCGATAGCAAACAACTCAGTCCGAGGCCAAAAGCTCGCGCGCGCGTGCACATATATAGTGTATAATACACACGCGACCCCGCGAGTATGCCTTCCTTTCCCTAGAGCTTCCGCGACGAATGTTAATATAAAGCGCCTATACGATATCGCAAAGTTCAATCCCTTATTTGCAAGCTCGCACGTTCCTATACTCTTCATGCGCTTGCTACCAGCTGAGCATATTAATTACTGGCAAATTCCGTTAACGCATGCACTTTCCCTAGGAGAGCAGCATTATATAGCAGTTATATTTACGACTGGAATACCCCACGGCCAACAGGCCAGAGGATATGTATTTGCTTAGGCACGCGCGTATTGGAGAGAGAGAGAGAGAGAGAGAGAGAGAGAGAGTTAGAAGGGCAGTATTATCAAACGCTGCGTGAGCGGTTTAAGCCGTTTCATTTCAGCTACAATATATCTGCACTACGCTAAAATACGCACAGCACTGCAGGTGTGCTTTTGATTGCTCTGTTTGTATAGTATACGAAGAACCTCTTTGTTTTTTTATAAGCTAAAACAGCTTTGATTAATAGATTGTGAATTACTCATAAATATCAGGTTAGGTTAAGAGCTCGCGCAAATGAGATTTCGCTGTAATTTTTCAATTTCCTCGACTCACCTCACTGGATTTACGACTGAATAGAGCTGGTATATGGAGTTTTTATGAAGTCTAAAATTTTCCGAGACTTTCTCGCGCCTTTTTATAGTTTCAAGCAATTTCCACTCAACTATAAAATACGTAATTTAAAAAAAAAACTCTGCCAAATGGATCTATATGAAGATTTTTCATTTTTGTAAAATAGTGGAATATCAAATGTCATAAATAACTAGATTAACACTTCAACTGACAATCGATTATAGTAATGTAGATAAAAAGTCGTGCCAAAATTGACAATGAAACATTTTTAAATAACTTTAACAATTTTTTAAAAATTTGGACACGATTCAGTATACCACCATTTTGGTATGCTACCAATTAGCTGCTAGTTTTGGCATCAAAACTAAAGAAAGTCGTGCCAGGTTAAGGGATTAATTCAAAGAAGAAAAAAACTAATGTAAAATACAAAAAAATCGCAACACACATGAAATATATATTTTACATCAATTTGACCATTTTGTAAGTCGTTTATTTAGAAACATTTATAATATTATGCGATTCTTTCCAAAATATACCGAGTTTGTTCTGTTTTCGCGTAAACAAAGCATTGAAACAATGAAGAAAAGTCGGTTTTAGGCTAATCTCTAAACTTACATTGCTCACATCAAACTATTTTTATAATATTTATTTTAACATCGAATGAAAAAGTACAATTTTATAACCCAATTGTACCTCTATAAAAGTTTCTGATAAAAATTTATTTTTGCTTAAATTCTATATTTTTGGAATCAGCAATTAATTATAATTAAGTAAAAATACTAAGACCAATAAATTAACAACAGTTTTTCATTATTTCATAATTTTATTCTATAAAAGTTTTAGGTCAAAGTGTATTTTTGCGTGAACTTTATATATTTTTGGCATCAACACTTGATTCCAATGAAATAATAAATTAAGTTTAAAAGAACGATAAATGCCAACGAATTATCAGCAGTTTTGAATTATTTCAAAATAGCATTCCGATATTATCTTCATTCAATCCCGGTAATATGGTGATCCAATATTTGCTAGATATATACGTAATACACATATAGACGTTTTCAAAAAATGCATACTCTAAAATGACTGTGACCTTTAAAATATTAAAATTCGTATTATTCGAAAAAAATAGGGATTAATTTTTGCGCACTGATAAATATTTCATCCACCGGCAAAGCAGCTATTTTATGCTTAGCAATGAATGTGAAGATATACTTTACTTTATTGATATTCATTGATTTGTCAAATTTTTGGCGCTGTTATTTGTAGGATTTAAGATTATTCAAGATTTTATAGATAAAAAAGAAAATTGAATATTTTGTTTCAAAAGCTTAATGTGTGTAATATTAAAATTTATTCTTTTAAATCATATTCTACTGTGATTATGATAATGTAAAATCGGGATAGAATTATATCAATACCTGTTGAAATATAATATATAAAACAATTTAATGAATTCTATATCTAAGTGAAATTTTAAGTTAAAAATGTTTAATCTCTTTTAAAGGGCATTAGAGTAAAATGAGCATTAACCCGATTTTTATTTCTCTGGAGTATACATTATAATGAATAATGCGTGGCTCGATAGCAAATGTTAAAGTAACATCAACCATAAAAAGGCATTACACTGCGGTTTTGCGGTTATTTATAAATATATTTGATATCATATATAACGAGAAACGGCGCGTTTTCTAACACTAACCACGATAAAAGTCAACAATGGATATGGAAATGCTTTGCCTCTATACTGGCAGGGGTGCACGCTTGCACACGGTGTATATATAGATATATAATGTAACAGTTTTAGAGAATGGCGCATCAGGCGAGCTCGTATACATCGAATGTCTTCTTTCACAGCGCGCGACTAACTGAGCGTTCGGTTTATTGTTGCGCATCCGTATGTATATAACATATATACATATATATTCGCGTTACGCGATAACGCGCATGTGCGCCAGACCAGAGAGGGAGAACAGGGGGAGAGAGGAGGGAGGCCGTTTTATGCATTTTCAAAAAGTCGTTATTTTTACAGAAAACATGACAACGAAACGCCTGTCCAACGTGTACGCCGTTGATTCCTCGATGAGCCATAGATGCGTTGCAACTACGGCGATATTTTTCTTTGCGCTTCCGAACGCGGTAGCGATGAGACGCGACGATACTCTGTTGGTTTATCCGTATCGCGTTTTCATTCAAGCCCGCGCGTTCGCAAGCGTGCCAGCTCATTCAATTTTCTCGAAAAATAAAACTTACGCGCCGGCACGTTATATTTCCCTCCTGTCTGTATATCAACACTTTGACAATCTCGCCAAAGACCTTTTAGCTTTATGAAAAGCTTCTCTGTGCGCCGGAAACTACGTTTATGTTCTTTGAAAAGTAATACGACTAAAGTGAAACTTTACTTCACGAATTAATGTTATTCAACATTTACGTTTTGAAAACGATTTACGTTAACGGATCATCACTGCACTTAGTCCGTACGTATATATATATATATATTGGACATGGAATTAGTAATTCGAATTCGAGTTCATGGAAATTTATAATATCAAAGGTAATGCTAATTAAAAATCTAATTCCACATCGGCAATATTCTAAACTTCTCATTGGTCAAATGATTTTTCTAGAGCTTTATTGAACATACGAATTGGGTGTAATTCGATAAAATCCGACGCTCTCTACTGACTGTTAAAGTAGGATTCCATGAAAGTAGGCGAGAGTGAGGTGGGACCGGTCGTTAAAAGGGTGTAGCAAGCACTCCTGCGCGCTCGCTGTCTAGTAGTGTCAGAAAACACACTATCCGTCTCTTACTTGTTGTAGAACCTTTTCCTTAATCTCGGCAATTAGACCAGCGCGTACGCGCCGATTATCTTCTTGAACCAAAGTATCGATTGAGCGACACTTTTATTTACTTGTTTCTACGTTATTCATCTTATCAGATTACATCACGGTCAAAATAATCAATAAATTCTACATTTACAATAGTTAATTTGACTCTATAAAGTGACAAGTTCCTTTTACTTTCAGAAATATCGATAGAATTTCGATTATGTAATGTAGAATCTCCAATTTTTCAAGAATATATAAACACTTCTATTTTCAGAAAAATGGAATTATAACTTCACTGATACAGTTGATTTTATATTGTTTCATTTTTTCTATAATGATACATGAATTGAACAGCCATATTTCTTATGGAAAACTCCACTCAGAAAACGATATTCTTGCAACAACGAGAATCAGCTTGTTGGAGGAGGATTTCCGATAAAAATAGGGCCAAGAGAATATCTTTCTGTGGAAGGAGGAATTATCCCGCAGCAGAAAGTCAATATTCCTATAGCGGGATGATGATTTTTCACACAGGAGGAAATTTTTTTGCGCAGGAGGAATCCTTCTTTATAGCAGGATGATTTTCTCGGAAGGAATTTCACTTCAAAACCGGAGGATCGTTTTTCTGAGTGTCATTTAGGAATTGCAGGCAAAAAGAACAGGCTTTAAACATATTCGAGTAACTATAATATATTATATGATTTTCTACATTAATCACACGTCACAAAATGACGGATGGACTCCGAACTAATTTTAACAGCTTGACGATATATGAACGATGAATTAGTCAATTACTGTCTGGAAATTGGTCAGTTTTAATAAACGGTATCGTCAATCGCAGTGAGTTATCGGGAATGTACAAGAAAAATGATTCATTAGAAGCATTGGAATTTTGAAATTAGCATTGTCGCCTGGTTTCACTCGTAATCACAATATATCCTGGCTGGGCACTCTGATTTCACAGGCCATTCATTATTAAATAACATGCTTCACCTGAAAATTCTCTTTCAATATTACCCCCAATGTACGCACTTGTTTACCGTCTCTTGTCGAATGCAGATGCAAACATCATCAACCTCGGTGTTCAATTATTTCCGTCAACGTATTCAACATGTCGCAAGAATATAACACAATTAAATCAACGTTCAATTACAACGGATATTACAGAGATAGTTGTTATACATTGTTTGTTTTAACTTGATTAGTTCATACTTCATTGAGTAAGGTATTTTTTATGCTAATACAATTCGCGTATGAAACTGATGTTGCCACAATTAGTATAATTATATGAGACAACAAATTTCTGATTAAACGTTGCAATATAAGTTAATTCACTTTTCAACACTCTGTGCAAAAAATTTAGTTTTTCTACACGCTCAGCAAAAAACGTGTGCTCAAAATCTGATTTCCCACACGTCGTATCAAAAAATACTGTACCATACATGTTCGGGAAAAAGTTTCCATCCTCGCTTTGCTCAGATATATAACCGTCACACGAGAAGAAAGTCTACTTTTCCGCACTTGTATCGTGATGTACTATTGTATCAACATTGTTTCTTAAAAGATCTCTATCATAAAATCAATTAAATCAGTATTTAGATATTTTTTAGTTTTTTAATGGCTAATTGAAAAAAAAGAACTAAAATATTTATTATAAAAAATGTTGCGAACCGAAATTTAAATAACAAAACAATGATTTTCATTTACATCTCCGAAATAAATGCGGTGAATAACCTACAAAAGACTATTTGTACCTGTATATATTTTGGTTTTTATACAAGGATTCTCTTACAATTGAACTTTTTGATGTGATATATAAAATAGAGGCGTGTCGGCGAATAGTTAGAACATACATGTTGGCTTTGATCCATTCATACAACATTTTAAAAAAAACAGTAGAACTTGTGTGTTTTATCGTTAAAAATAAACAAAAACCGTATACGATAAAAGTTTTACGCGATAAGCTACAGTTTATTGCGTACTTTTTAAATGACGTGAAAAATCAGTTCGTACAGAAATAACTATAAAATATTTTATAAAATGATATTTATTGCTGAAAAATTATTATGAAAATGATCTAATATATCTGTAAAAAGTGTGCAGGAAAGAATTAATACTTCAATACATCATAGGTGCAAATGATAATGTAGTATATTGAAGCTGCGCACATTTTCTGTTCAACGCATTACTTTAGTAAATGGGAGTACTACTTCTATCGAGAAAAATTTATAGCGAATAATATCTATACAACCTGTTCTGAAAATGTATGTCTCGCACAACATACTTTTATAGAACTCGAAATTCTGAACAAAAAATTCCTTTACCGTTTTTCGATATGACAAATAGTTTTTTGAGCATCAATGCCTCAAAATTGTTTATTTTCAATAGAAATTGTATATCTATATTCATAAGGTCATATACATATACAATTTCTATAGATATACTAAATCTACTATGAATTGTGGTTATTTTTATGAGATTGTAAGTCCATCCTCATTTACTATCGAAAATATAGTAATTTTTTCTACAAAACTTTTCTCTGTGATGAATATATGATTAGAAAAATCCAATTTAACATCTTCTCATCAAAGCTATTTTATTATTTCTTTTTTCAAGCTGGATTTGCACCTAGAATTCCCTAAAAAAGCAAGATATCGCGAAATCCCTAGGCTCTATACGCGAATGGGTATAATTATATTATAAATTCAGAAAATTTCCATTTGGCACACAAGAGCTTATTTTTCCGCTCTACTAGAGCGCACGAAATTGTCCAGCAAGATGAAATTTGTAGAATGTCATAATTTTAATGCTAAAAATGTTGAAATAAAATAATAACAATCATTGCATTTTTACTTTTCATTGTAATCCATATTATTACAATCGTTAAATAATTAATCTCCTCCGTGGAAAATAAAGTAGATTTTTTACGATTCCCTGCGATAAAATGAAAATTTAAATAAATTTAATGACGTAAACCTTTTGTTCTACATATAATCGATATGCTATAGATAAAAGGCACAAAAAATCGAATAAAAATCGAAATAAAACTGGTCACATAAGGATGATTCATAAAAAGTGAAAAGTTCAACGGCATATACGTATAGCGATATCGTACATAAAGCATTTCAATAAATTGTTTAAAATTTCTCTCCATAATTTCACGTTTGAACGCGCGCCGATAAGATAAAAGAATATTCAGCATGGGTGGTCACGGCGCATGCGCAGCACAGCTTATATACGCTCGACCATCCCTCAAAGTATTTCAAGAATCGAAGGCGCGTATTTTATGCTCCTCCGCGGCGCCAGCGACGATGTCATGGTGGCGTCGAGGCTCTTGTTCGCACGTTTGCACGCGGCAGTTGCGGGAAAGTCAGGGCGCGTTTCCTGTACAGTTGTGTGTGTGTATATCTACGACGCGCAAACAGACGCGCGCATGTATACACATACACATATGTATGCACCCACACACATAGCATCTTCGAGGAAAAACACGAAAATGTACAGGTTTTATATATGAACTGCTTCCCCCCTCCTCTCTCTCTCTCTCTCTCATCGCAAATTTCATTTCCGTAATATACTTTCGGGGAATCTTTTTCATTCGCTCGGGCGACCATCCCCTCACTGGAAAGGTTATATAGATACGTTTTGTAAAAGTGACGTCGTTCTGAGCGGGAAACCTTGCTGTAGATTGTAAAAATTGAAATCACTGAGATGTGAAGCCCGCGTGGAATTCCGAATATATTTCGGCAGAACTTTAGCACGAAAATATATGGCAACGAAAGTTTCATTTATGGGTACGATAAACTTGAAAAAAAACTGGTACACCCCAAATATTATTTACAAAGTTTTATAGAAAGTTTCGCGATACTGATTGTAACAATATAACATTCGTTTACTTTACATATCTATAATTTTTATAGATTTCTTAAGTTTTAAAAGAAAAATGGTGAATTTCGTTTCTGAAAAAAAAAAAACATAATTATGATCTCTTTCAGGCATAAATCATTTAGCAAAGAAATCTTATTTTAGACTATACAAAAGTATTACTGTTTATTAAACATTGTTAGTTTACAGTTATCAGCTTCAAATTGGAATGTCATATTCGGTATTTTTTTGACAAATTATTTTAATAATAAGCTAAATGTGCTTATTTTTATTCCAAAAAGAGAAAGTAATAGCCTGTGCTTTTAGGTTTCATTTTTCGAAATGGATGAAATTTTTGTTTTTTGTAATATTTTATTTTTTAATACAACTAAATTGTTTGTTCTGCATATTTTATATGTACATTGTCTGCAATAAATCAAAGCAAATTTTACAAATCAGAAAATATTTTCACGTTAACAATAAATAGTGGTTAAAAAATTTGTTTTCACACTGTTTCAGAAAATATTTGATCTAATCAATGGTCTTGGCTAGTTTCACGCTAATAAATGTTCGAGAACAATGAGAAAAAAATGTTCATCAATGACAGAAAAAACCATTTTTTAGCAGATCACAATTATGGTATTTCAATCATCTACAAATTGATTGCAGGTAGGGCAGTCGTCTGAAATATCGAACTTTCCATTCGTAAGGTTTGTTTACTCAAACAGATCCATATTCGGATCCTGTGATTGACTAACATCGTGTCGAGCTTTTCGAAATTCGGAATTTTTACGCGCTTAATTCTAGTTGTTCGGAATGTTCCTAAAATTGTGTAAGGTCCTATTGTTTATATAAATATAACAACAATGAATATCAATATTAAACATGTGATAAAGACGTTAGGTAGTTGTGAAATAAAAACGTTTGCTATAATCGTACGAAGATAAGCTATTGATAGCAGATAAGTTTATTCATTTTACGTTATATACTATTGGAAACGAATTGAACAATACGATTTTCGTAAATCAATTCTAGCTACCCGAATCTCTTTAAATGGTTTATAGAAGTTAAGCAGATTTCAGTAGCCCTTTAGAAAAGTAAGTTTTTATTTTTTACAGTCGGTAATATGAAATAATTGAAGATACTATACATATAAGTGAAAAGTAAATCATAGTAATAGTGTAAAGTAAGGAAAACGTAAAAAATTAATGCTATTGTGTAGAGCTTCTTAGAATATGGAATTAAAAAAATATATTGTTCGCGATATAAAGGGCAATAAAGTCAACTAAAAAATAGATAAAACAAAATTCGATGCAGATTTCAGAAACAATAACAAGTATAGAATTGCATGGATTATCTACGCTTCTAGTGTTTTAATTTTCTGTTCTCTATTCATACACGGGCATTCGCTTTTCGTTTCATAACTTATACATATTTTAAGCATTGTATTATAAAACAGGGCTTTCTAAAGAATTATTTAAACAATAATCTTTTAATGAAAGCTTAGAGAAAAAATAATAATTATAATTATTCGATATTTGACCGCAGGTTTTTTTAAATTAAAAACAAAAAGGACCTTGCCTGATTAAAATTGATCCATTAGTTTTTTGAGATAGTTATTACACGACATATAATTGCACGCACACACGCACATCCATATACAAGTCATATACATGCTACACATGCGTGCACGCACGCATATAAAACCGAAAAAATTACATTTTCGGAGAGCTTTTAAATAACCTTTATTTTGACCCTTATATGAATACTATATACCTATGTGTATGAAAGTAATAACTAATTTGAAAGAATGTAAGGTCGTTTATACACTCAGAACATTAATATTTTCATTATTTACGATTATTTCCTTATATTCGTAATATTTTTTATAATTTTTTCTAATACATTATTTCTACATATAGCTTAGTGAACATTTTCACTGCCATTTGTAATAAAATATAATTAAAAAAATTTATTGAAATAATTCAGACATTCATATTATTAATCACAGTTCAAAATTCAATTTGTTTTCACAGCCATTGTTTAATAACAAAATCCCGACTTTAATGAAAAAATTGTTTTAAAAAGTTCGTTTTCCTACGCGTTTATTTAAAAAAGAAATCAATCAGATTTGCTCGATGATTGCCGCTCATGTTTTATTCACAGCAACTGGACAGTATTAATTTTGCTTTCCATTTTTCTTTATGGTTTGTTTTTTACCTCTCTGTAATCGTTAAAGTATGCAAATACGTTGAATCAACCATGAACCAAACAAATATATATATATATATATATAAAATACGATGTTTAACTCGCGACAAAAAATTAAGATTATTCAAATGGGTAAACAATAATCTTCACTGAGAAAAATGTACGTAGTCACTACGATTTTATCGTTACGTTTTCTATTTGAGAATATACATATTTCATTAGTTATTGGTACTATACTTTAGTATTATTAGCATTATTAATTATTATTAGTAAATTTTACCATAAAATATTATTTTAATGATGTTGCACTATACATTATGTTAATAGCAACTACATTTTCACGTCAGTGTTGAAAGAAAATCTCGGAGCAGTCCAGGATAGAGAGAGAGAGAGAAAAAATGCCGCTTTAAAGCCAGTCTATTCGCGCGCGCAATAGAAAAATCCTCGGTCGTACATGTATATACATATAATAAAAGGTAAAAAAAAGAAGTCGCGCGTCGTAGGTATATAGCAGCGCAAGCTCTTAACGAGTAAAGTGGCTGGTATTAATTTTCCTTTGGGGGCGAACGCAGCAGACGCGCTTCGTCGAAGAAAAGCGAGGAAAAACAAGCAAGTATATGTATATAGGTATCTACGGAGAGCTAAACATCCGTGAGAAAATAAACAGGCCGAAAAAAATGCAGCTCTCCGTCGAGAATATATGCGTCTCACACACGCGAGACTATCGATATACGTAGATATTTATGTATATATGTGTGAATGCGTGTGTATAGGTGTACGGAAGCGAAAAAAATGGCGCAACAACGGGGAGTCAGTCGCGAGGGAGTAATAAGTCAAGGAAACGTCCGCAGCCTCCTGACGAGAGAGAGAGAGAGAAAGAGGAAAGCGAAGATATATATACACACAAACACTAAGTATACGTATGCGTGCAAATGTTCTCACCTCTTCGGCGAACTCAAAGTCCCCGTCGAATTTTCGCTTGGCACTCTTTGCTTCAGCAAGGCAGCAATAGCAGCCGACAAGGGCCGCCACGACGAAGAACCAGGAAACAGGCCGCATCTCGCGTTAATATCTGTCCACACAGTCGAGTGGAGAAAAAGGTGTGTATATATATGCGTGTGAGAGAAAGAGCGACACGCGCCCACTACTCTCCGGAATGCGGCTGCTACTCCTCTCTATATATACTGTCCCCAAACCTCCTCGTAGCACTTGCGTATATATCTGTTTATGTTATATACGAGCAGCGCGGAACGTGATCTACGGAGAAAGGATCTCTCTCTTGCACAGCCCTTTAACCTCTCGGCTGCTGCATGCAGCTGGTGCGCAGCGGCAGCGGCGCGGGGGCCGCCCAAAACTCTCGGTGCGCGCACTGTATATATATATACGTGTGTACTCACGCACTCGTCGATGATATATATTACATTTATTTAGAAAATCCTCTATATTGCTCGACGATCCTTCTGCGGGCGTACACGCACGTTATGATACTCTGAGTGTGTATATAATAATATGGGAGCAGCACACGACACACAGCGCAGAGAGCGGACGTTAAAAGCGTGTATATATATATCCTGCGTGATGTGCAGCGAGATACTCGGGAACGACTGGTGAGACTGAGCGAGCTGTTGGTAGGTGTAAGGTAGGTGAACGGGCTGTCTGTATACCTATATATATATGTGTGTTAGTATGTGTGTATGCGCGCGCGCGACTCGTTCTCCGCCGAGTCCGTCCACCACTCTCTACACCCGTCTGCCGCCGCTGTGCCTGCGCGCGTACGTACGGCGCACACTCGTCGCGCGCGAGGACGCCGAGAGAGCGCAGTCGCCGTCGCCGCCGTCGCCGCTATATACTTTCGCTGAAGGTGTGTTGCATATATATATATATACACAATATATATATATATAGATATATATATACGTGTGTAAGGTGCGTCGGCCGCACGACTGTCTCGCGTGTATATATATATATATACGAGTAAGATATACGCGTGTGTGGGTGCGTTCACTGTGTGCGGAGCGCGCGCGGTGGTCCGTCGAAATTCTCTGCGCGGCATCTACGCCGGGGTGTACATACAGAGGATAACTTGGCATTGGCTACTCGTGCTTTTACTCTACGCTCTGTATATATGATGTATATATGCATGCTTATATATCTATTCTAGTATAAAGCTTAAACCAGAGAGATAGAGAGCTAGAGAATATATAGGATGTAGTTCGTCGCTTCCGCAAGAGGACGACGATGCGCGCACGTAGATTTCGGATTGTTTACGCGCTTCATCCTTGCTCGCCTTCTCTCTCTCTCTCTCTCTATATATATATATGTAAGTACTTTCGAGGCCTGCTATGTATACCAGCAGCATCGGAAAGCGAAACCCAATCTCTGCACGATGCTATGGGTGCGATGCGCGCGCGCGGATTCGCCGCCTTCGAGATTGGAGGACGGGCTCATATTTCGGGAAATCACTTTTCGACATTGATTTCTCCCCGAGCATGCTTCTATAGTATAGCTATATATAGATGTAATAGGTAGCTTACCAAATGTATGTAACTGTAGGTCCGAGAGGGATGAAATTTCGATATATGGGCAATTATTTGTTAAATTACTCTCGCGAGAGGGATATACATAACGGGATACGTGAGGAGGACAAGCTATTTTCAACATTCAACATGGATGGCTTCTTGAGAAGTGGGAATGATATTGACCGTAAAATACATCATTTCGATCGTTCATTCTGAGACTGACCCTCCTACACATCTCATGTCGCGTAAAACTGTTCAATCAATTACTATAATATCAATTTCACGCCCGATTATTTGAAACAAAACACTTTGCCATACCATAAACGTCGCGTGTTTTTTCGTCAAAATATTACTTCGATGAATTATCGAGACTGATTCGCTAATCTTTCATATAGTTGTTTTTATTTTTCTTACGTTTTGATGAAAAATACATAAACCGATTTAAGCACTAGTCCATAAACCCAACCCAACCCACTTCAACATTTGCATCAATACTAGCGATTTGTAAACCAAAATAAACGCTCGTTTCAGTTATTGCAGCAAAACGTGTTTCAGTTTTCAGATAGTCAGCGTAATTGTTATGTTACAGCATAATACAGTATAACAAATAATTAAATCTATTTATTGTCATAAAAAACAAAGATATGTGTGCAATGTGCACAATAAACGCTTTTGAAACTGTAAGATTTTAACCGATAATCATATTAGGTACGCTATATAATAGTATTTTATAAGTAACTTATAAAATATATTTTTCGTTTTAATGATATTATCAAGTTTCTATTATACTGATAGATAAATCTTAAGGTCTCGAAACTTTAGCGAAGTCTCGTTTATCGATTGCTCAATACTTCTATTACTCTTAATTTTATGAATATAAATTCGATCCAGCTATTTTCCAATTAATGAATAAAATTAAATATTTGACATTAGAATTGAAATAATACATCAGAAGATGTATAACTTCTGTAATACTATTCTCCTTTAAATTAAACATAAATGTTGAAAATACATAATATACTTAGTAAAATATTAATTTTATTATTTAATAAAATATATAGAGATAATGATATGAATTTTTTAGTACAGAAAAACATACAATTAATTCTAACTAATAATAATTTAACATTTAATTGAGAAACGCAAACGTTTAAATAAGAAATATAATACGTGTTTATCGGTTTTTCGTATTTTTATTTTATTTTTCATTGAAACGAAAATAGGTGCGATTCACACAACTACCCGATAAACTCGCCCCCACAACATTAATTTCACACAGAATGTTGGCGACCAAACGCATCACTGGAGATCAACAAAGTTTTCAAGCCAGAACACGACACTAATACAGACTTCGTAGCACGTGTACTGGCCTTTCCAGCACTCGGTGAACTATTGCGAATTCGTTAGTGAAATGAATTATTTTCGACTTTTCAAGAAAACTAGAATCATTGATGCGATATTACGCGCGCCTCTACTATTCCTGTATTTGCTTTAAAATTCCTTTAATTTGATCATCTATCCCAATGTTTTTTATAATAATGATTTGTTTTATTAGTCCGGAAATTGAAAAGGGCCGGATTAATAAAATAATTTAAAATTCGTAGTACAAAAATTGGAAAGGGCCGAAATAGAGGAAAGCGTGGAAATTAGAAAAGAAGACAGTGGAGAGAGTTCTAACACGGGTGCAGTGTGTACTATTTAAAATGAATGCATTTTATTTATTTAATGTAATATATTAACTCTAAAGTTAAATATATACAAAATTAAATAATATAAGCATATATAAACTTATTTTTTATCCATCACATCTTATTAAAATTCAAAATCTCTATCACATATTTTTGTTGATTTAAATACTATAAAAATACGAAAATACATGATAACAAATAATATTCTCATGATAAATATTTAATCAACATAATACAATTTTTTCATATGAATGTTCAACAATAACAGCCAAAGATCAATAATAACAATCAATTTTTATCAATTCTTATTAGTAAAGGGCAATATTAAAAGTGACTTAAATACTCAATAGTTAATCGTAAATATTCAATGGTCAATCTTTAATAATTAATGGTCAATATTCAATAACTCGTCGTTTTAAACCTTCGAACAGATTCAAGTAAACACCTATTGGATGTATACTTGCTTATACCTGGAAAACATAATTCATATCGTTAGTGACATTATCATTATTAATATTAATTAATATTAAATTATTTTCGTATGATAAAATCGAGTTCGTTGAAATTCCCTATCCCGGAAGTCTCTCTCTCCCTCTCACTCACTCTCTCTCTATATCTGTCCTTCTCTCTCCTTCACTTCATTTCTCTGTCTCTCTCACTTCTTAGTAATACATAATTATCTATCTCTTTCTTTTTGTTGCGTTCCCAACATTTTAGTGTCACATGGATATTAATATAAGAGGGGATAGCGTTTACGTTATTTAACGCGGAATTGATTTCTAACACTTATGAAACAAATGAACTTAATGTGAAACTTTACGACTTTCCAAAAGTTTACCAATAATATTCTCATGTTTTATCCATTTTATGTTGTCTTTACATTTGTACTTTGAAAGTTTTGTAAAAATAATTCCGGGAAATTTAAATTTCCATAAAGCGTCACGACAAGCGACATGTAAATAAAATATAATTTGTAAACGTAATATGTTTATTAGTGAAAGACTCAATAGTTTTGAGCTAACTGAATTACTATTGACGTCTTCACAATGGTCTGAATACTTTACTCAATGAACTCAAGTTGAAACTAATTCATTAGACAAAAATATTAAATTACTAGACTTCAATTGAACAATCCAACAGCTTTAATTTTGATCGAATAATTTAAAGCAATTCAACTGTGCAGTGAAAATAGAATGCAATGATTGAACTGATACAAATTATCGGATAGTTCAATTGATTCTTTAGAAAGTTCACGGATCAAAAATACCCATTGATAGACAGGACTAAAATTAATATGTATAATGCTTTAATATACCCCCGAAAGTTGCAATTAAAATATTTTCTAATTATTAAAATGTTCGTAACTATTCAGGGGTTATTACGAGGTACTATAACATACTGAAAAAGAATATAGTTCAGATATTATGATAATACATAAGATAGCATAAAAATCTAAAACTAAGATGGGAAGATAATTAGATTTGGTGCTTAATTAATCAATAAATAATCAATCACTGTGCTCACATTAGTCTGAGCGATCTCGATCTCGATATTTTTTTTAGAAAATAGATTAATTATTTATATGTACTTCATTGAGCGTGCGTTTGATTAAATTAATGATCAAAGTTATTTAATTTATAATTACAGTGAGTAATTATTTGACAAATTAGATCTGCATTCGCTCTTTTTCGTCTGAGAATGGTTGAACAGTCAACATTGTAGCAAACACAGCTCTGACCGTAATTCACCTTGTCAATATGGTAGCGTCTAGCCGCCGAGTAATCAACCCGGTCAGCTACAGTCCTTTTTGGATGTGATCATCTTCAAAATAAGGTATAAAGGGGAATCGAGAGGTTTATAAGTGAGAGTCGAGCTGAAGCTTAAGGTTGAGAAATGAGAATTTGCTGTCAAACACTCATACGGCTTTCACGATCAAACGGGATCCCAAAGGCGAAGTAGCTAAGATAAGAATCTTGCCATATTTGACGGGCAAAACTTTCTGGGTTTTACGATCATTCAGGTTCCTATAGTTGATTATTATTTGTCTAGAATGAAAAATTATGTGTATTTTGCACTGTGTTTATGTCGTGCATATTTCATAAAAGTTATTAGTTGATATACTTTCTTATTTTATCGTATTTTCGTTTATATCTTTTATTGTAGCCTATTGCAAATAAATTCTTTTTTTTGTATTTTTAACTCAGCTTTGAAATTATTATGTATTTATAAAAGGTACCTTTTGAATTTTATTTTAATATAAATTTAATTAGATTTTTTCTAATAATGTAATAATAAATTCTGTGACTCCGAGACATAACCACATATGTATGTCAATTTTTCCGATTTATGGTTTTATGGTTTACTGTAGTTGTGATATATTTTATCTATTCAAATTGAATATAAACATAATTTCATATAAAATATACACAATAACTAAATAAAATTTCAAGAATTTTCAAAATTCTAGAATATACGACTTCTTTTCCAAAGCGGCCGTGCTGTTTAATATATGCAATATGCCTAATGGTCGTAAACTTAATAGAAATGTTAGGAAAATAGGAATATTCTTGATCAAGTAATAGGAATTCGTTAGACAATGGCTAATTTTATAATTTATTCGTTTGATCCATATAATTAAATTAAAAAATATGCACCAAAATAAATGAGAACAATACTCAGAGTTTCGAGCATAACGACATAAACCCATACTTTTTTGAGTTCTTACTCGTTTTTTACGCATAAGAAAATATATAACCTGCTCAAACGACCCTGTAAATATGTATCGCGACACATCTCGTTTCTTCTGATCCATATGAGTTTGAACATTAAAACCTTTTTTTCTCAGAAACTTAATTAAAAGTCACGTACGTGGTTACGCCTGCAAGCTATAGAATCATATCAGGGGAATATTTTATTAATTATACCTTTACAATTTATATGATTTTACTCAGAATTAATTTCCATTGAACATCGATTATAATATAATATACTGGTAATTAAGTAATTGTATTTTATTAATATGATTGAAAATATATTAATTAAACCAATAGCAGCACAAAAATATGTTTGCTTCATTTTTTGTACTTAAACATAAGTTTAACATTACAGAATTTAATTAATAATTATTGCTCGCCGGAATCACTGTATATTACTGTTATTCATTATATGCTTTAATACGGCTTACCCGTATCAACGCATCTTTTATGGCCTTTTACATGACGCTATTACTTCACTTCATGCTTTTATTTTTCCCTATGATTTACAACAAATTGAAATATAAATTTCCATAGAATTTTATATAATATTTGTACTTTGTAGAATACGTTTACGATAAAGCGTAATTTTTATGTTTATATTGAATTCATATATAACATTACCTTTCTAATTACATTTACATTGCTTCTCATTCATAGAAGAAGTAAAAAATAATTTAAGAGAACACTATAGAAACGTTTATCTAACTTTTTATTTTTTATTTTCTATTATTTTGAAAATAAGAAAAAAGTTCATCTGCATGCATGTTATCGATTTATAGATGTATTTCCATTATTCTGTCTAAGGACTCGTTATTTTGAGAAAAGTCTTTTAATTCTAAAAAAAAAGCAAATAAAAATTCATTTTCTGTAGTTGATTTTCTCTTTTCTAGATTGAATTATTATATTATATCTGAAAGAGAGACATATTTTGTAGTTATACTGTCTGTCGTTGTAGCATTTTTTATATTTTCACGTCTCTAAAAATATAATTTTCTAATCTTTCAAAATTACAAATTACTTTAAGTTATTTTATTTAATTTGTATCATTATACTTCCGCTAGTATTTTCTAATTAAATAAACCATTTCTCTTTATATAACTTTCCTTACATTAAGTTTAACAAATTATAAGTTTATCAAAAAGTGTTTTCGCTACACCCTATTAAATGTAACTATTTTTGTTTACGTTAATAAATATTTGAAACATATTCAAATGTATTCTAACAAATAAACTCTGTCGTTTAAAGTATCTAGGCTTCATTTGTGCTGATATATGTTGAAGTAGGTAGATACTAGAGTAGGGACATGACTCTAGTTCAAATTTGAATTTTGGAACCATGCATATCTCACCTCAATCTAAATTAAATTCACACCTTCATCGTACATTACGTAATAACAATCGTTTGCTTTAATGTTCCTCTACACTGATCCTGTTAAATAAGCATAGTTTCTATAGTAGAAATTGAAAAATAAACTAACCAATTCTTGATTGATTTCTGGTTATAAACTGACTATTCTTTTTAATTGACGCAGCTTGAAAATGGCGTGTTTTTTTCTAATTCTTGTCATATAATTTTTTAATTTAATCAATTTTTAAATATATAAATCTTTATTTGATATTTCATGGTTTTTAGTTTTTTATAATAATAGATCAATTAATAAATTATTTTTGGAGCGTCAAAGATATTTCACAAAAATATTTCAAGTATGTAGAAGAGCAAATAAAGAAAAAATTGATAATTTTAAAAGTGTGGTCATATTTATTCCTTTACCAATTTATCAAAATTATTATAATAAAAATCAACTTCTTTATTTCATATACAAATGTCATCCTGATGTATACATTATATGTATTATTAATGTAAATTTTTCCTTATAAAAATGTATAAAGAGGGGCCACGAAAGGCAAAGAAAAGTAGATAAAAAAGAAAATGTTTAAAAAAAATCATAAGAGTATGATAAAAGATCCAAGAACCGTATATTTAAAAAGGGAAATACCAAGTATACGAATTCAATTTTTAAACGAGCTAAATCGATACAACAGCAGTTCGGCCCTCGTTAACAATTGGGGTCACGTATCGTTGAGGTACTACAGCCGCGGCGCGTGTGTGTATTTCTTCCTCTGAATTTTTCAAAAGATTTTTTTTTCTTCATGCCTACCAATCCGGCCACATCTTGCAATGTGCTAAAACACATCGCACATGGGCGAGTGAAGAAGAAGAAGAAACTGGTACATCCTCTTCCGCTTCGTCGTCGCCGTCGTCGTCGACGAGTCGTGCATGCACACGCTTACATTATAACTCGCTCGTACCTACATTCCCCTGCGGCGTATTATACGCTCGCAAAAACGTTCGCGTGAAGAAACGCGGACCGCGCGACGGTGCAGGAAGTAGCACAAGCTGTGTCCCGTGCACCCCGGACGTATATACTTATATATATATATATATACAAGTAAGCTATACACGGTTAGTGGAGCGCGCGACGCGACGTTCTCTCGCCCTTACTTTACACAGCTACTGTGTCCCTATCAATAGTGACACAGGCACTAACGTTATATTGTTCTTACATATGTATGATATATTATAGCTATATATTATGTTTATACGTTTACTGTTTTATATATTGTGGAAGTTAATTAGGGCACAGTTTTGTATATTTACCGTGCAAATGTAGCGCTCGAGATATAATTTAATTACACTTTTTGAGCGGATTTCGCACGCTGTAAAATGTTTTTGTGGACGACTTTTCGGCAATTTTTCATTGTTGCAATAATTTCTCGGCGACAGAGCAAATATAACGGACAACCACACGTTGGTCTACTCTACGCTAATTTGTGTACGTGTTAACTGTGTGTATAGTTCCGGATGTAAGGAGATTGTAGTAATTGCATTACCTAAATGAGTTTAAAACTGTGCTCGAATAAGCTTATCAAATATGTTCCGCAGTGTGTCATGTTATAGTGTACTTGATAGATCTATAGATCATTCAAGACGTATTATGCAGTTGAAATTTTTGCATTATATAACGCTTGGAAAATTGAAAAAGAAACGTATGCTTTTGCATTATCCTTGGACGCGGAGATGGGCAATCTTCCAAATTAAGTAGCATTTATCATAACTTAGTACTCAAGGACTTTATATAATATATCGTCAGAACTACTTTTTACTTTTGTTATCATTCTTTTATTGAAATAACAATTCAGCTTTATACTTTATATATTATGTTGCATGTTAATGTGATAAATTCAATTAGAAACAAATTCATTCTAGTAAAGTAGAGAACCTTGTTATATCTGTGGCTTCGACGCATACCCATGTCCACTTTTTGAGTTTTTGAGAAGAAACGGTTTTCATATTCAATCTTATATGTAAGATCGGGAGATACGAGATGAGTCGCGATACTTGACTAGTCAATCGACATATTCAAAACACATATTTTTGTTTGAACAGATTGTGTTGAAAACGAGTAAGAAGTAAAAAAGTAGACTTATGTTATTATGCCGGGTCCTGTGAACTTATCTAATAGTGCAGTTCGCGTATATTCTTTAATTTAATTATGAAACAGGGCAATAAATTACAAAATTAGCAATTGTTCAATGAATTTTTATAACTTATTCAAGAAATTTGTATTGTTTTTGTATTGTAAAATTTTTATAATTTAAAAGTCTACAGGAATTTTTTAAATAAACAAATAAATATATAAAATCCATCATATTCGCATGTTCGATTGGAATAGGTAAAATAAATTAAAACTACGACAAACCAACAAAAAAAAATAATGGACTTTTCTTGTTATGTCCCGCACATAATTTGAAAATCATGTAATCTGATTACGTTTTCGATATATCATATAGCTATATTTAGGACAATATTTCTGTTACTACTGAAAGTATTAAATAAAACAGGCCTATTTTAAGATACGAAAATCGAGGTTATCTCGATTTTTAAAAAAAGTGAATTTATGAAAATGTTCATGAAAATATAATCTAGCTCCATTGTGAATTTCAATAAAGGCGCGTAATGCTTGAGAGTTCATTGTATATACATATAAAATATATGAGTTAAATTTGCAAATATTTCACGTCTGAGAAATTATAGACTCTAGTTTTACTTACCTCTATATAGTCAATCAGCTCCTCTTTTGTCCTCTCTTCTAAGCTCCGCGTTCATTGCCGAGTAATAGCTTCTCAAAGATATATGATTTCACTAATAATAAAGATCAGTTGAACGACCCCTGAAAAGCGAGATAAACGAAAACTAAGAGAGGTGTCAAGAATCAAGCTCATCCTAACACATATAAAAGTTGTTTCTTTTCCCTCACGGCTATTAACATTCACACGCAGCTTTCCTAAATGAATGTTTAGTTACCTCAAATAACAGTAGTTACTATATATCCAATTATAAATTAATATAACCGATAATCGAGTTAGCGAAGTCAAAATATAATTAAACGATAGTCGAGGAATAATAATTTTCATATAACACGAAAATGCAATCGCGGTGATTGCAGCGCATATAAGAAAACCGTAGCCTTGTAATTGGTACAGAGCTAAGGCGAGACAAAGCGGGACGAAGCGCGTACAAAAGAGCATCTCTCTCTCTCTCTCTCTCTCTATATATATATATATATATATATATATATATAGTAGCAAATTGGATTCGTTTGACATTGCCGAAGGAATTGCTTTGCAAGTTTGACGATATATCATCTACTCGTCTGTCCCCTCTTCCCACCCTCTTTTTGCCCTTTCTCTGTGGCTCGCGTCAAGAGCGAAACGAACCTGTAATAATAAATTCATCTTTATTGCGGAACCTGGGAGTCGAAGAGAAGTGGCAAATAAGGAATGATCAGCTCAAAGGAGCTGCGTGTGCTTCGTTCTACTTCGTAGAAACGGAGAAAGAGAATCGGTAAACTAAAGCGTATACGAGCTTGTATATAGAGCTGCTCGACTTACAGGGATCGACGTAAGGTGAAAATGTACGCGACAAGGTGGACGAACGTCGTATAGGGTGGAGTATATATAAAGAGTAGAGTTGACGCGAAGAGAGGATAGGAAAAGCCGAGAGAAAGAGAGAGAAAATCTGCGTGGTGTTACTTAAGCAGGAGGGATCAGAGACTCCCTCTCTTTCTCTCTCCATCTCTCACTCTGCCCAAATGAAATTTCAAGGATTATAAGCAGAGAGAACGAGGAGAGAGAGAGACGACGACGACGATGGCGTATGCTGTGTCCCCTACTATACCTACCTCTCGGCGTACGTCGCTGCTGCTGCTGCTGTTGCTGTCGGGGAATAATACGTGAGCATGGGACAAAGGCGCAATAAAAACACGCTTAAGCGCGCGAATATGAATATAAAAGCTAACGCTGCCAAGCGAAGAGGAAAAAATAGGGATAT
Organism: Torymus tubicola; assembly: GCA_035583055.1. NCBI lineage: Eukaryota > Metazoa > Arthropoda > Insecta > Hymenoptera > Torymidae > Torymus > Torymus tubicola. Next base: position 152,779 of record JAWWEQ010000031.1, read on the forward strand.
AGAAACGCGATATGTGCACGAGCGCGCATATATACTCTCTCTCTATGTGTATATATATACATGGATACGAGAGGGTCTTACTAATGCCTACTATATGGAAAATTGGGCTTTACCAGCTCACTCTCGCTCCCTTTTCTCTCTCGCGAACGATATATATGCGAGCGATAATGCGGCATTAAAATCTTTTAAAGCTTTCTTGCCACTCCGATATATATACACACTAAAGGAGGGATAGGGCGTGAAACTTTTCTGATCTTCTCGACATTTTTCATCGAATGTGTATATATGTGTGTGTATGTGTATTGTTTTGATTCACAGATAATAAATAATCGTATATTACCCGAGTGCTATCTTAAATTGATATATTTCACTTTTACGCATAATATAAACCGTTGTCTGACCATATCAACCTATTACTACTAACTCAATTAACATATAATATATATATGTGGATAAGCTTTCACCGCCTTATTCACTTAACCATGACAAGGACGGATTTTTCGGAACTTCTGTTCCCGAAGACGGAAGCCAGATCAATCTCTCTCCCTCTTTCCCAAATAACGTTGTTTGCTTACTCTAAAGGAGTAATATGTGGGTTACGCACATATATATAAGTTCCGACCCACGCTCGTTCTCTCCTTTGGGGTCGAAATTCTATATCCTATACCAACTCTCCCCTTTCACGTTACAGCAGCCCAAGATAATCAATATATGAAATTCAGAACTGCTAGATACGTGCTTTCGCGCGTTGAGTGCCGATAAATGGCTCGAGAAATAAAATTCCGACGACATCTCCAGATAGATTTATCTCTTTTAAATACTTTCTTCCTTTTTTTAATTTTTTATAAAAAGACGCATTTTCCATATTTATACATACCGAGGAAACATAAATAAAACCTGGTTTAAATATCGTAAAAAAATATTTTCACAAATCTTTTCCAACAACACAACACTCACAATTATTGCTAAAATCAAAATATTCGAAATCTCTGCGATTTATTTTAGCTCGTCGCGAGGATGCAATAAGTGTGTGTGTGTGTGTGTGTGTGTGTGTGTGTGTGTGTGTATATATATATCAGACAGATGTAACGGCAAAAGGAAACTGCACGTAAAGATGAGAAATAATTTGCAGACAGAAGTTGGAAAACGTGGAAAAGAGACGTAAAATAAAATGAAAATCCGTGTGTATATATATATATATATATATAGAAAAAGTACGCGAGCAAAAAAGCTGCTACAATTTGGAGGCGCGAATCGGGCAGAGTAAAAGAGAGATGCTGCGCAAGGAGGGAGATTCTACTAACCCTCTAGTATGTGCAGTATATACATAGACCTGAGTGTACAGCTGCATGTACGTGGTATTAAGGAGAAAGAAAAAGAAAAAGGCACAAGGTCGGAAGACGATTCCCTCCGCATCTTTTTTTCCCCCCCTTTCGTTGCGTGTTTCACCCCGTAACCGCGCGTTAGTAACCTTATAGCTATATATATACACACAGACGCTATACTAACGTCACTATACACTGCATCGTTGTGTGTCTCTAGCTCGCGGTCGTTCGGAAAGCTTCCTCTTCCGCACCCTGTCCTCCTCCCCTCGTCGCCTCGTGTCGCATCCATTCGTGGACAGAGAGGCTCTTGCTCCCTCCCGCACATACCCACGTGTCTTTCTCTCTTTTTATTCTGTCTCGCCTCGCTGCAGCTCTTCGATAGCGCTCCCTCTCCGCCCGCTCTTCTCTATACTCTCGTGTGCACGTTTTTTGCGTCATTCCTTTTTTGCTAAATCTGTTTTCGCGATTTCGTGCGCGTATCTTTTTTGGCCGTCGTTGCTTTATTTAACATGTACCTACATGATGTTTTATATATAAATATATCAATGTCGTATTTTCTTTATTCACAGTTGTATGTGCAAGCAGTTCTGAGATATATTTGTTTATTGATAGAATCAGTAGGAAATCTTAAATTTTTTGAAAGAGAATTAAAGAAAAGCTACGGTTAGTAAAGTAGGATAATTTTCCAGGACTACTATTTTTTTCACGATATTTAATTGTCAAAATGTTATATAAGAATATATATAGCCACAGAGTGAATAACAATTTTCATCAGCGTCAAGAGAACTCAGTAAAATCGTGAACTAATCTTCGCATGATTAGTAATGTTCGTGTCGGGGGGTTGTAAGTAATCTTCCCCATTGATTTCCGCAAGAGGAATCTCGTGAGAAAAATCTCCTCCCCTTAGAGAATACAAATTGGACTCTCTCTCTCTACTCACAAGCGCACATCCGTCATCATATCTTTGCTCGGAAAAGATTTCCAAAGATAACGCAGGTATATATATACATGTATATGCGTGCATGCACGTACTAGAACAAAAATTCCCTATCCGAAATAATTCGCCGCGTGCCGACCACGCCGACACACTTTCTCACGTCTGACATTACTTTTCTCTGATCTACTTAAATATCTACGGCGCGTTGCTTTGCAAAGGTATTTTACGTGTAACCAACGTCGTCGTACGATCTTTTCGCTACCACGTGCCAGTGTATATATATATATATATATATATATATATATAAATAGCGAGACTGCGAAGCCCTCATTCAATTACGTTCCTCTCGTTGGAGTATATATATAATGTTGCGTATACAGCATAGTAGCAGTAGTGCCTTTGCTCCGTCCAGTGTCCCGCTTCGAAGTCGAAGAGAAGAGACAGAAGAGCGATCGAAGGAGCGGATGGAACATGGAGTAGGAATAAAAAAAATCCACGCTAGTGCAGAGGGACGTGGAAGTAGAGAGAGAGAGAGAGGGCGAGAAAAACGTGGAAGCGCGAAACGTCGGGTTGGAAAAAAGGGAAGCGCATCTCCGGCTATTTTGTCTTATCGATTTGCGCTTTATCTAGTGGCGCGCACGAGGACGAAGCTGTGTGCGCGCCGCGTGGAGGCACAGCGAGGGAGAGACGAAAAGAGAGGGGCGGAAAAAGGAGAGTCGTAGGTTTGCGCGCGCGCAAGAGAGAGAGAGTGCGGGAGGCAGGCACTCTCTGCGGCTTTTCTACTCCACGCTCTTTTTCCACCCTCCCCCTCCCCCCACCCTTCTGCCGCTCTCTTTTTCTCTTTTCGCGCATTTCTCCATGATTCGCGGCCGATGGCTTGCTCGTTTCCCGCTTGTCATTTGCACTTGAACGGAGCTTTTCCCTCCTTCCGATTCGTTTCGGCGGCTGACACGGACTCTCTTTTTTTTTATTTTTCCTTTTATATGTGTATACATCGTGTCAACGTTCGCAGCACGACGCTTAGCGTTGGTTGCTGCGGGGCTATGGTATATAAGAGCGTTGCGCGCTTTGAATGTCAATATAAGCGCTGAATGATCGCATTGTTTTTTACCATCACGTAATCGTGATTTTTTCGGTGCCTCGTATAACCGCACGCAGTCGGATGAAAGAACGATGTTTACTCGACGTCGAACTCTGTACCGATAATGCGACGACCTATTTTTTTTTCGTTTTATCCTAAATAATGCATAAAGTATACCTTCCGAGAGATTAAAAAATGGTAACAATCGTTTCTTTCAAACGATCCAATTATTTCAGCTTGGAATTTGATTATTTTACTATAACGTATTATGTATATGCCTTGAATTTTCTCAAATGATTTGATTATGTCAGTCTTTTTCTTTTAAGTATTGAACAATTTTTATTTATTTCTTTATTTACTTTTTTAAATTAACTTGCAACGTGAGAATTGGTATTAAATTATTTTTAACGATTAATAGCAAACCAATTTGATCAAAACAGATTCTTCTAATAGTAGCAATAAAATATCACGTAAATAGAAATGAATGTACCTACTGGTCAAAATCATGTTACTAAAATTATTACAATAAATGTCATATAATGAAATCAATTATAATTACGAGTGGTATATGTAATCTACGCAATGATATTGGATAAAAATCTATAATAAACCTTAATTAGTTATTTTGGAAGAATTTTAATATAATGAAGACAAAGGTAAAATAATATTTGCAGTAAATATACGACTCGACTTGTGAGCTAAACGTATATCCAGGAGCGCGGGAGCGCTCCGAAGGCAAGGATATGTCTTAAATGTAGAGAAGCCTGAAAGAACGACGACCGCGCTATACATACATTTGATTTGGGTCTTTTTCTATATAAATGTAATAGACAAAAATACATTTCTAATAAACCTCATTTAATATCTTATGGAAAATTTTAGTATGAGAATATTATTAAAATCATTTGAGTGATCACTCCATATAATAAACAAGTTTATTTATACGTATATGAAAAATAATATGTATTTCAATTTGATTACTGTAAGTCATAAATACTAATTTATTAAAAACTCAAATTTACAAAGTTTGAAATATAATAAAAATAATTAGTTGTTTTAACATCTTAACATTTCATCTAATATTGCAAGAATTAGATTTGAAATTTTTACTGTATGCAGCCTGACGGATACATTAGGAATTTTTTTAATTTCAACAAAGTGTGTACGTAGTATCACTGATCATCAATTTTTGCTCAATATTTAGCGTACATTTGTATCTTCAATTTTTATATGTAGATGTTTTATAACTATATTAAAATTTAAATACATTCATTCTCGCTGATAACCTTTTGATCCCTTTTAACAAAAATTGTGTAAACTTTAAAGTTTTATATTTTTGCAAAAAATCAACGGACTGAAGTTAGCGACGAGATTTTAAAAAGGCCTCGAGAAACTTTTTGAAGTGGCATTGGTTTAATTTGAAAATATCTTTTTTTTTAGTTTTTTTTATAGGTTTAAAAACTAAGAAAATTAAAAAAAAGTTTTACGTGTGTTCAATATTTTGTCAGTTTTAAAGAAACTTTTTTTTCAAGTTTTGTCCCATATAAGTGAAGATAATTTGTCTCTTTTTCAACTCAGCTTGTTTTTATTTTCCTATGATTTTTTCTTAATAAATTATAAATAAATTCCTTAAAAAATCGACCGTTTATGATCTTGCATATCTTCGTAATTTTTTACTTTAGAAAAAAACGCTAAAGAATAAAGGGTATGTTTTTTAATGTACAATGTCTTTACAAAAAAATTTTAATTAGCTAAACTGACAAAAATTTTAAAAACTTTTTTATATATAAATCTGTCAAACTTTGAAAAAACATTCTACACTAAAAATACACAATTTTTCTCTTTAGCATTTTTTCCAAGGTAAAAAATAATGATAATATTCAAAATCGCAAAAAGTATAAATTTTGTACGAATTTATTTGTAACTTATAAAAAAAAATCTTAGACAAATAAAAACAACCTGATTTTAAAGAGAGAAAAATTATCTTCATTTATGTAGGTCAAAACTTGAAAAAAAAATTTCTTTAAAACTGACAAAACATTGAACACACGTAAAAATTTTTATAAATTTTCATAGTTTTTAAATCCATAAAAAAAACTAAAAAAAGATATTTTCAAATTAAACCAATGCCACTTTAAAAAGTTTCTCGAGACCTTTTTAAAATCTTGTTTCTAACTTCTGTCCGTTGATTTTTTGTGATGATATAAAACTTCAAAGTTTACACAATTTTTGTTGGAAGGAGTTAAAAGATTAGGAGCGGAAGTATGTTATATGGAACATATAAGAAGTGACTTTACGAAAATGTATGAATAAGGTACATGTAACTGAATGCTTCACTTACAATATACAAGCTATAACAATTAACAATCTTAGATCAAATAATTTAATTTATATAAATCGATAACAAATGTATTTTTATAACACTTACGTATAAAAAATTTGCTTTTTAATACTTTTTAAAAATTCAAAGAAAATTTCTCATATTCACATTTTTTTTCTTTTACGCTATCAAATCTTTTAGAAGTTTTATGAAATTCTTGAAAAAGTAGTTACCTCCAAAATTAACAATATTTTTTAACTAATTTCGCTGATAAATAAAATCATTAAAACACCAATCTTGTGAAAAATAATGTTTTCTACCGTATAAAATCATTATATCTACGAATTTTTAAGGAATTATAATAAAGAAAAATAAAAATTTTATACAATTATCGCTTTTATTAGTTTTAAATACATATAAAAGTATAAAATATCAACAGTATTTACTTTTGTGTTTTACATACTTCGAATACGCTATAGTAAATATACTTAACGATTTCACAACATAGTAAAATAATAACTTGGTTGTTTCCATGGAATGTAACCATTCTCTTTGAATAAGATTGTAAAGCACGATATCACCGGAAAACTTGAAAGACTTACATAGCATTAATTCTTTTTACTCTATTTATATAACTTTTCTTCAATATAAAAAATAAATGGAATACTTATTGCGATTATCAAGAATACTAACAATACGAAAATTAATAAATATAAATAATACATTTATATGTTACATTCCACAAAAAAATACTTAAAAATACAACCTTGTACACAATTTTATGGTTCAACCATAAAGCATACAATTTTTAATATTAGGAATATAAATTAAAACGATATATCAATACTGCTATTGTAGAGAGAATTTAGACATTAAATTTAAACAAGGAGTAACTATTAAAATTCCAACAGATGCTAACTGTGAATAGAATAAAAGAATAAAATCTTTTTCTTAATCAGAATCTGAGCTATCAAGTATAATAGGTTTTACGCTGCTTTGCTTATTTACACTTTGACTAATTTGAGTTGGCTAGAAAAAAAATGAAAACTATTAGTACAACATGTAAATATATAATCGATTGTTACTAATTTACTAATATAAATTTTTATTTATTTAATATATTACTTTACCTTTTTCCATGAAAGTAAAGTTTGATTACTTCTTGCTGAAGTTGTTATATCAAGTGCGGGTGTTTTACTCTTTGTTGCTCTACCTCTAGATCGTTTTGCGGGGCTGCTCGCAGTATCTTTAGCATTAGCAGCACCTCTACCCCTGCCTCTTCCTCTTCCACGACCTCTTCCTCTTGATGGTACAGGCTCATCCTCTTGCCCATCACTGCTTGGCATATCTTCATTATCATTATCTTCATTTCGTGACGAAGAATTATTTGTAGCAGTTTTTGAAGTTGTATTATTTCTAGAGTTGAAGAAACTTTCCTCCTAATAATTTTATTCAGTAATATTACCGTACGTAATTGATTAAAGTTTTTTTAAAAAGTATTAAAAAATATATTACCTCCGATTGTTCTTCTTTTTGTTTTTCTAATCTCACATCTCGATAGTTTTTTATAGCTTCAAGCACTTCTTTTTTATCTTTATAATTATTTTTTATTAAATGATCGACCGTTTTTTTCATCTGATGTCTGTAAATTACGTTCATTGTGTTATACATTAGATACTAAAATATATTCAATTTTAACTTACTTTACTAAATCATGAAATGCTTTTGTATCGTTTGCATTCACAAATCTTGCTAAAGCTTCATTAAGTCCATTTAATGATAATACTGTAAGTTTATTAAGTTGATCGTTTTGACTGAAATACTCTGTCATTCCGCCTTGAACAGTTCTATTCCAATCTTTTGAACCCTAAAATCAGAGTTTTTTAATGAATAAATGATATCATAATTAATTATACTCTTTATATAAATCAATAATTACGTCATCAAAACGAAAGATTTCTCCAATTTCTCCGAAATCTTGTTGTTCAACTGTAATATCTCCTTTTTTCAATTTGGAAGAACATTTTCGGAATAAAATCATATCGTTCGGATTAGCTGCTACGTGATAATATTTTTGAGATAATCTAATACAAAAATATTGCAATTAGATAAAGTAAGACGAAACAATAAATAATTGGTGTTATAGTTTTCTTTTTATACCTTAGAGTATCAAAAACATCGCGATCTTCGCTGTAAAAAATCCTCAATCTTATTAATGGTTTTTCTGGCTGTTTTGGATGATCTAAAAATGAAAGAAATAAAAAAAAAATAAAAAACAAGGATTTATTTTGTTCACATTATCATTAACTTTCAAAATTTGATATTATACTTGTTTGTTGTTCGGCAGCTTTGGGAATCAAGACATTTTCAATATAGTCATCAACAAAGTCTTCTACTGCTTCTGATCTACTTTTAAATGTTGTTATTTCATCGTTGTAATCATTTAAAACTATATCTTCAAATACAAATGGCCTTACAGTTTTTAATTTCAAAGTTTTCATTTTATATTGATTTTTATAGACACTCAAAATTCCTACATGCTTTGGTGCTGCTTCTCCTTGAGCCAATGATGTTGCTACTGAACTTCCTATAAATATTATAATAATTTTCAGAAAAATGTAATAAAAAGGGATAAAAGAAAGATAATTGTTTTGTTTTTACTTTATTTTGACTAATACTAATATTACCTGGTTGGCAAATATGGATTTGGGGATTAGATTTCGATTGTTCTGGCATTATAAGACATTCATGTTCATGTCCCCATATAACAAGATGCAAAAATTCTGGTAGTTTGTCTTCTGGTATGAATGAATTTTGACTATGCTGTGCCCGATTTTGATGCAATACAAAAATATTAAAAGGATCTTCAATATCATTGGCTTGAAGCATTTGAAACTGTAGAAATATTAATAAATTAGATTGTAAATACTTATAACTAATATAATTATTATCAATATTTTTACTAAAATTACTTTGCCAGTCCTCATTAATCTTGATAGTCTTTGATCATTCATGTAACTTAAGCCATAAAGGGATACAGTTGTAACTCCCTTACGAATTAATAGTGGAGCGATTGAAACTTGTGTAACATCTGTCCATTTTCCAAAATAATTTATAAGACCAGTAGCAGAAAGAACATCTATAGATCCAACAGCACCAAAACCTTACAAATAAAAAATTTAATTGGTATTTGACATTTATTAGTCCTTGGCAAAAGAACTGTAAAGAAATAATTTTGTTCATACTTGGATCATCATGATTTCCATGGATTGAAAATAAAGGTATTCCAACATTTAAATTTGGATCTTCATAATTTACAGTTTTATGAGAACAATGACTAAAAACTATTTCTGGATCAGTCAACAATTGAATTTTTACAGGTCTAAAATAAAAAATAAATAAAACAACTGACAGACAATATTAGCCAAAAATCATTGATGAAACTTTTGAAACTTACTTATCACTTAAACAATAAGTTCTTAACAAATTGATACATTCCATAACTACATTGTGGGGAGGTTTGGCTTCGTGAAACAAATCACCACCAAGAAGTATCATATCTACTTCATAATCTTTTGCATACTGAAGGATCTCCTCGAAAGTCCTAAAGCTGTCATCTTCCTGAGCTAAAAAAAATTTATATGTACCAAAGAATATATAAAAATGATTGAATAAAGAAAAAAAATATAATAAAATAAAAAATACAAAATAATTATCAAAATAATTTCCCCGAAATAATAAATATTGTTAAAACATTATAATATACCTCTCTTTATTGTTTGTTCATAACCCAAATGAATATCTGTAGCTATTAAAATTTTGATAATATCTTCTTCGTCTATTTCTTCTCCATCACTTCCATTTTGGGGTTCTTGTTTAACTTCATCCTCATCTCCAGACATTTTTATTTCTTCTTCACTCCCTGACATTTTAAATTTTGTTTGAACGAACTCGAAACAAGTACGAACAAGAAATTTATCTCTTCATATATTTATACTGGTCGTTTGCTATCTTTGAAAAAGGTAAGGTTGGGTTAAGTATACCGGGAAAAATATGCGCTATAGTGATGTATTTTACTTTGTATCGGAATAGAAGCGCCACTTATTGGGAACTACATACATGTAAACCGTATTCTGTCGATAATACAGCACTTCGCGAACTATATATATTAAAGTTTTTCATGTAATATAAACTTACCTTCGGAGCGCAACTGGACTCCTTGATTTATTTTGCATAGTTATAAATTTTGCAAAAAATACTTATACGCTTAATAATATTTAAACCTAAGAAAACGCAACATTTCGCTGTCAACAAGTCACAGGAATCGTCGACTTGATCTTCTGCTATAGTCTATACTCTTGAGTCTTGACAGATAGTTCGTACCAACGATTCATACGCGCGCCGGAAGCTCCATCTTTTCAGTTTCCTCTTTAGAACGAGTCGTTCTGGGACTTCCAGTGAGTACCTTTTTGTAAGATTTTTCGGTGAAATAATAAATATTTCAAAAAACTAAAGGGTACGTCATAATAAGTGAAGGTTTAACTATAACGAGGATATTGAATTTTGTTGATTTATTTTTTCTTCATCAAGATGTTGATGGATAAAAATTCAACGACTTCAGATGGCCCTTGTTTTCATATGGGCTGTAGTGCCATAACCTCAAAGCTAGTTTTTCGTTGAAAGAAATAGCATCAACATTAATTTTTTAAGAAAGATTTCGATTTGTACTTAGTTTCATGGTTTCTACAAAGTGTTTATTTTTTAATTTACAGCAAAATGGCACCAAAAAGGGGTAAGGTTCAGAAAGAGGAGGTACAGGTTTCCCTCGGACCACAAGTCCGTGAAGGCGAAAATGTTTTTGGAGTTGCCCACATTTTCGCCAGTTTTAACGACACATTCGTTCATGTCACCGATCTTTCTGGCAGGTAAGCCCTTTTTTTTACAATGTAAGCAATTACATTTTTAATATTCTATAGAAATTAATCAAGGAGCGCAGGAGCGCTCCGAAGGCATATATTAAATACAACTAAGAAAGCAGTTTGATGTTAACCTTATTGTAGTTGGCACTAGTAGATTCGTTCTTAAAGTATGTTTATTTAAGTATAGTATTTGATAAATATTTTCAATGTAAACTTACAAATAAAAGTAATTTTTTTTTATAAGATTAAATAAATAAATACTATATTTTTTGCCACATTCGCTATGTCAGACATAAAGACAAACTCTTCTAGCATTGAATATTGTCAGAAAAATTGTACTCAAATTATAAGTATTACTATAAAATTAGTTAAATAATTAGAATCATATTAATTAGAAATAAAAATTTTGTAATTGGAACATTAAACTTTTGCTTTCATACCACGCTCAGGCAGCACTCAGATGTTTATTAATTAATCATGAGCGCGTTCATGTGTGTGGAAAAGTAACTGTTCTCTTTCATTAATAGAAAATAATATTTCATTGTTATTTTTTATATGAAAGTGGATACAGAAATTTTTCTTTTATCTATAAATTAATCCTTTGAGGTAGAAAAATCAAAAGAATAGGTTATGCAGACTTCAATACTTAATATCAAAAATTCTTTTCTATTTGCACTCAATGGATTGATGATTATAATTTCATTTAAATTTTTGTTTAAAAATAAGGTTAATATTTTAGAAAAATAGATTAATTTATAAACTATGTATTATTTATAGAGAAACCATTGCTCGTGTCACAGGAGGCATGAAAGTGAAGGCTGATCGTGATGAAGCCTCCCCCTACGCTGCTATGTTGGCTGCTCAGGTAAAAATCAGTTGCTTATAATAAACACATTTCTTGTGATTCAAGTAACCACACTCAGGCAGCACTCTAATGCTAAATGCTTAATTAAGAGCGCGTTCATGTGTGTGGAAAACTAATTCCTTTTACATCATATGAAAATATGTTAATTACTTATTTTCAATTTGAAATTGGATACAAATTTTACTAAATCATAATATATTGTTTTGATCTCCATATAGACAAGATTGTTTAATTTATATCCATTTTCAGGATGTCGCAGAGAAGTGCAAGTCCCTTGGAATCACAGCTCTGCACATCAAACTCAGAGCAACTGGTGGAAACAAAACAAAGACGCCAGGACCTGGAGCCCAGTCTGCACTGAGAGCCCTTGCTCGTTCGAACATGAAAATCGGACGAATTGAAGATGTAACACCCATTCCATCTGACTCCACACGCAGGAAGGGTGGTCGTCGTGGTCGTAGGCTTTAAGTTATCATTATTGTACGATGTATGGTTTATTATATTTCTATAATAAACTCATAAAAAAATTTTCTTACAAGTTTTTGTTTATATGTTTACCTCTTCCCTTTAAAAAATAATGATGCTATTCGTAATTTTATGGTTTAAAGTTTAATATATAAATATTTTTTTTATTAATGACATTAATATTAATACTAAATAACTCAAATTTTAGTTTTCTGACAAAATACATTTTTTAAACATGTTAGAATGTTTATAGAAACAATACTAATGTCAACTTATTATAGCACAGTAAAAAATGTTATTGTCACAAAATGTTTACATTTTTTTTTTTTTAATTTTAAATGAAATTATTTTCAAGTATTGTATAAATAATGTGGTCATTTAATTATATTTTGTTATTTAAATTTAGTTATCTTAAAATCAATTTGATAAAAACTACATTTTTAAACCTTCAAAAATTACGTAGTGATAAATAGTGGACAACATATAAGTTTGCTAAATTTTAACTATACTTTTGGTATTACTGTGTGAGTCACGCATGTGCTATGTACGATTTAATTGAATTTTTATACTCTAAAATTGATTCATCAGTTTTGTATAAAATGTGAAAATCTGCTGGTAAACAAATAATAATAGAGATTATAATTAAAACACTTTAAATCTAAACTATATCATTTACTTAAGCTTTTTAAATGTGCAAAAAATTTTATTAAGATATATACACAAGACTAATACAAAAAGGGAAAGTAGAATTAAGTGCTACAGTTGCCTCTTATTTAGTATTTAACAGTGTTTGATGTTAGCATATTAAAAAATTTTTATATTTAAACAAGAATTTACTTGTGGAGAAAAACGAAAAAAAAAATATTTGAAATTAAATTACCCTACATTTATCTTTTTTTAATATTTCAATTATTTTCACTTCGCCATTTGTTATTAAGGAAAAGGTTTTTATATTTCATAAATTAATTTCTCAAAAAATATTTCATTTATCGACGTAAGCTCTATTTATAATCATTGAAGACTATATTTGGTTGAAATTTCAAAAGTATCTTCATTTGTTTTTCAGAAAAAAAAGTAGCGTTTTCATTGTCTCACGATAATAAAAGTAAAAATCAATTAATCGTTCTGAAATTTGGCACAGATATATAAGTAGCTTTTCAAATCTTCAAATAAAGTTTACTTTCCAAAAAAAGATATTGAAGCTTAAACATTTTTTTGAATTATTTTCGAATATCTTTTTTCTAAAAATATAATTCAAAAAGTTAAAAGACTGTTGGTATTACCAAAGGCTTTAATTTAAGTAAAATTTATCTTATTGGAATGCGCATACAATAATATCCGTATATAAATAGACATTATCAAAAAAATAAGTGCTATCATTTTTAGTATGGAGAAATATTTATATAGAATGTACAAACAAGCAGAGAAACAAATATCTTTTGTATGTCAAATTGTTGAAAAAATAATAGAGAATAACGAATCTTCATTTGTTTTTGAAAAAATGCAATTATGATTAACATTAAAAAAAAAGAGTTCTGCAAAATTTGAATGTCTATTACACATCTTTTAAACACAACTTGCAAGATCATATCTATAATGAAGAGAATGATAAACTTTGTTTTTGTTAATTTATATATTTCATAAAAATTATAATTAAGTGTATAACAAATTTCATTAAATAATTTCTGGAAATGTTATGAGGTGCCAACTAAGTTGCCAAGCGTTAAGAATAATTTTACTTTTAAATCTAATTTTTGTGGAGCCTTATGCTCCAATGTGGCTATTGTATTCACATAGCCATACTGCATAACGAAACCAATTACAATTGTTCCATCTGTAGATTTTCTTGCTTTATCAACATAAGGCAATACATGCAATCGAATAACTGCTTTATTACCTTTCCTCCATACAACCAATCTAAAAATAATACAAATTATAAGAATTGTAAGATGTTCAATTCAAAATTTTGAATTTGATAATGAATTGAAAATATATTATTTATTTACTTTGGATCATCTTGGAAGTTATGAGTATCGCCTGGCTCATCATATTCAGCTGTATCATCTCTGGGTGGTAGTATTAGGGAACTAGTTGGTAATATTACTTCACCACTGGGAATGACTGTAATTGGTTTTGGTTCTTCAATCACAGCTGTTTGTCGTACAGCAGAAGGTAATAAATTAGGAGAATCACAACCCTGTTCAAAACATAAATTTATTACTGAATGATTGTTATATATATCAGTTTTTAGAAAAAAATTATAAATATCAAAAGTTTAAAAACGTAGAAATATAACTAGAAATCAAAACATATTAATGGAAATGTAAAAAAAAGTATTAAAATAAATTCGTATGACACAAAATCATAAATGATACTATATTAATAATATTATATTACGCACCTAGGAAGGAAAAGTAATGAAAAATGAGTGGTCTGAGGCATTCTTTATTTTCTCCTGTGGTGTGTATACGATTTTTCACCATACCCTGGCCGAAAGTACCACTTTCGCTCTTGGCTTAAGTACGCGAATATGGTAGTTTTGGTCCGGGGACAGTGAAAAATAGTATACGTAGCAGGGGAGAAAAATTGGTCAGCCTACAGTTTATGTTTGCTATCTTCGCCTTCGATCCGGGTGAAAATTTACACGAGCTGTGGACTGTCCAAGTTTTTTCCTACCTAGTGCGTAATATACTCTTAAATCTCTATTTTTTAATTTAATACCATTTGAACATTCTCTCGATTGATTTCCTCTTTGACACCTTGTAGTGAAGTTGTAGTTGGTGTCATAGGCGTGTCTAGATACAAAAACATTATCTGCGTTTGATGCTGTGTAGGATTGCAAAACTTTAAAAGTAATTCACTTGACTTTCCAAGCCGTAAAGGTTCACAGGTGACTATACGTATTTCTGGAATATGGTAGCTAAAATAAAATTGAAATGTTTATGAGCTTGTTATCACTGTTGAATACATGTTTTAAAAATAATTTATCATACAAAGCTGCAAGTTGAATTTTGAATTTAGTTGATGTGGCACAAAAATCAGGTTTGCTAACATTGTGTTCACAAGATCGACACCGTTGTGATCTCTTCACAATAAATTGTTTTCGTAGAGGTCTCAATTCATTGATTTTTTCAGCTTGTAATTCAGGATTCTGTAATCTTTGTTCTAAAGTGGTGACTGCAAAGACGTATTAATCTAATCAATATATATTCTTATTTATAATTAAAATAATTTCATTGATATTATACGTTTTATTACTTTTTGTTATATCAACAGGTTTAGTAAAAATATCAGCTGGAAGTTCTTCTACTTCCTCAGTAGCTACAGAAGGTGCTGGTTGATCACTAGTTTGTGTCGTTTGTGGTTGAGGCATAGCTGGTCGTCCTGCTCTTTTCCTAGCCAATGCAGATGTGATTCCAAATTTTTCCTGAATTTAAAATATTTTTAAGAAATAATACACAACTTAAGTTCATTATAAAGGTATGATTAATACATACAAATTGCAAAAAGGTACGTTTTGATTGAAACTTTTTTCTTTCTTTTTGCTGTTTTTCAATGGAAGCTAGAATTTTATGATAATTTACAAGTGATGTGATCCTATCTGCATATGGATAGTCTTGTTCCTTCCAACTTCCCGTTGCTAGAGTAAAGAATAACTTAATAAATTTCTTGTATTTATGAAAAATACTTATTTATGATTTTTAATTTACATCATAGTTAATGATTTAATTTAATTTCACACACCTACAGTTTGATCAGGAATACCAGCATCTCTAGAATTCCATCGACATAAAGAACAACTAAGGTAATAAACTTTTTTTGTTGCCGGTTTGGATTCCTCTTCCCCAGCAGGTTGTGCTGGTTTTATTAATAACTGTCCTGAGCGTATTGACAGGGTTTGAGAACAACATGGACAATCAAAACAGTTTGCACATCTGAAATATAGAACAATATTTAATCCTCTATTTAAAAAATGACTTAAAGTAACACTATAAATAATAATTTTTTTGAATAAAATATTTACTATTGACATTCATTTATAAGTTATAGTATTACAAAAGACTTACTTATTCTTCTTTAATCTAACTTCCGAAGCAGGAAGATTTTCCAAACAGTTGGGACAGTAATATGAATCCACCTGTAATACAAAAGTAATAAAGTAAACATGGCTGTGATATAATTCACATCAACAATATTTTTAACAAAGAGTGGGTACTTAAAATGTTGTACATTATGAAAAGAAATTATTTATTCTTACCTCATGACAGACACAGTAACCACACCGAATACTTAAGCAATGTCTACAGAAATAAATTTTGGCGATGGATTTTAATGATCCACAGCTACATACGTAGCGCACATAATCCGGTTGAAATAAATAAGCCATTATAAAATATTTGTTTTCAAATCATGATAAATTTAGAATTTTTTCATCTTTTTGATGTGCAGAACAAGTAGAACGCGGCCATGATTGTTTCAAGACGTACTCGCTAACTCTATTTTGGTAAAGTTGAACAGTCGACTGCACTGGTGTAGTTCAATTATACCATATTGTATAGCTACGTGTGGTTCCTTTTCGATTGACAAAATTCTTTGCATTTGTATATATCTATACTCTACCTTGATAGCAACTACACAAGTAAAATCGGTAAAAAATTTGCTACAGTATGCTTTTCTCGCGCATGCGCAAAATTTACTTTTACTTCCTTGGAAGTTCGAACTCTCATAAATTTAACTCAAAAGGAGTAAAAAAAAACTCTCATACTTAATAATTTTAATAATATTTAACTCCTTACATTACATGATAATCTAAAACTGATTTGAAGTACAAGAATAAATATTCTAAATTGCACTATAAATATATTGAGTTTCAATTTGAAAATTATAGTAGAAGAATGAAAAGGTTTTTTTAAAATGCAAAATTTACGATAATGCTTTTTCTATAATTTTTATATAAGTGATAAATAAAAAATACTTGTATTAATAGATATGATATCTTTGTTGCCTTAGGATTATTTACAAAATATATATGAGCATATCCACAGAATTTTAAAATTTCTATGAAAAAAAAAAAAAAAATAATGAAAAATAATAGCGAGCTTGATCCTAATTTTTTCCCTTGAAAAGTAATATTTTATCGATGTTAATCATTTTTTTTATAAAAATAGCATTGTGTTTGATGTACAATGAAATACGTAAAAATATAGTTATACTGATATTTCATATTTATCGTTCTAATAAACTTGTATACTTCAAATACGCGCCTTATATTTTCTACATTAATATATTAGCTATCGTAAAAACTTGTGAACATGTCAAATCATTTCAAGGTCTGTCATTGCAAGAGTTTTAACCAGACACCTGTCAAAATTTGCGCTTTTCTGGTGTGTAAGTGACACATTAATCTGATAGAAAAAATTGTATTACTATAATGACTGATAAACCCACCTGAAATAAAAGTGATAAATATCACAGCGTTCAAATGCAGTTATTAACAGTTAAAAAATTTTCATGATTTACACATGGGATTTTCAAATTTTTTATATTTTCAAACTTTTTAAAACTACTATGAAAATTCTTCTATGGGATTTTACATTATATATTCTGTTATATATTAAGTTTTTTAGTCAATTACTCTAAAATTTTAAAATTCTGCGGATATATACGCTCATATATAGTATACGGAGTTATTAACTCTATTTTCTAATAGGATATTTTCGCTTTATTTGCCCGATTATTTAAGTTAACTATTATTTAAATGAATATAATTGTTATAAAGGTAGTAAAATAAAAAAAAATAATAAAACAAATTAAAAAGTTTATTATCACAACCTTTTAAATACATATACTTAATATTTGTTATGTAATTAAATCATTTTAAATATATATATATATATATTTATACCTAAACATTAGTTACAATATTACATTCATTAGTCTTTAATGGTAAATATTATTGAATTCTAATTTTTTATTGATAATTATTTGTTTCCTATTTTTAAAAATCTCTCAGATTTTCAGAAATTTTTCAATAAAGAATATGTTGAACAACACACATTTCTGCTAAAAATCACAACTTATTCTGACTCATTCGTCTCTTCTTCTTCAAGTAATTCAAGGGCATTATCAACTTCTACATTTTCACTCATTAAAAAATTAACAGTTCCCTGTATTTCATCTCTAAAATTAAAAAAATTGCAAGACTAAGTTAAATTGTTTTAAAATAAAATTATATTAAAAATATTATTCCTACCGGACTGCCCGATCAAAAGCTTTTTTGTCGTGGTTCTTGAATTGTTTAAGAGCTGTATTAAGATTAGCTATAGATAATACTCTAAGTTTTTTTCGGTTCTCGTTACGACTAAAATATTCAGATATGCCTCCTTCGACGGTCCGTGTCCAATTTTCCGTTTTCTGAAATGGAAAACGATTGAATTTTTAAATTACATATTATGAAAACATTTTTACAATTAAAAATGATCCTTACATTTTGAAAAAATATGGCAGACAGTTCTTCTTCGTCATCTCCATCCTCGTGTAAAACATCATTTTCTAATGAATAGTTACAAAATTTAATCATGTCAGATGGATTAGCTATTTTATCTTGATACTTTTTGGCTAACCTTCATAATAAACAAGAAAATAAAAAATTTAGTTTTTATAAAATAATATTTTGTAGGTATGTATATCTAAATATTAATAATAGTAAGATATATTATAAATAGACGAGTTGATTAAAATATTATATTTATACCTAAATAAATCAAAACAATCTTGATTGTCATCATAATCAATTTTCAATCGAATTAATGGCTTTTTGGGTTGTTTTGGATGACCTGAAACAGAATATTTTAAAAATTAAATGTTGGATGAATTTACAACTAATTAGTTTGAATTAAAAACTAAGTTACCTGTTTCTTGTGTACGAGCAAACGGAAGTATTTTTTTTTCAATATAATTATCTACAAACTTTTCAATTGCTTCTTTACGACTCCTAAGAATGGACAAGCCGAAATTTCCTATCTGATGTTCCAATAGTTTCAATATGTCACTGTTAAAATCGTTTAATTTTATTCGGTCAAATACTAGAGGTCTGACTGTTTTTAATCTTATATATTTCATTTTAAATGCATCTTTATAAATTTGTAATAATGCAACGTGTTTTGTCACGGTTTCACCTCGGGTTAATGACGTGGCTATACAACTACCTGAAAAGTAGACATACCAAATTCTTATTTCTTTTTTTCAGTTGAAAATGGAATAACATTAATTACCTGGTTGGGAGATGCGAAATGTTTTATTTTCAACCGCTTCGTGCTGAATGCGACATACAGGTTCGTGTGCCCATATTACAAGATTTAAAAAATCTGGTAAGAGAGATTCGGAAACACACGTTTTCCCAGCTACGTCATGTTGAGCTCGTTTTTGATGTAAAATCATTACGTTGCAAACATTAGCAATCGCATCTTCTTGCAGTAGCTCAAACTACAAAATGTAAAGTTTTTGTATTGGTAAATTAGACTAATATGATTTTATTTTCATGATATACTTCTATTTATGGAATTTCTCTAGAAGTAATAACTGAATCGCTTTTTAAAAATAAAACAGTAAAAACCGAACGTCGACATCACTTAGTGGATGAATCAATTAGTTTATCAGCTACTAAAACCCACTAGAAAGTTCATAACTGAATCAGTATAGTTTTTACCGATTTATTTCAAATCGTACATATTATATTTATTTTTTAATGTTTTTAATGGCATTTTATTTATAATAACTTAGAAAAGATTCAAAGACAAAGAAAATTGATGAAATTTTGAAAATGAAAAAGATATGAACAAATATGAAAGTGTCGGTAAGTAGGGATCTGTAATGATTTGATCATTTTTCAATTGATCACCTTACTGGATTAATATTAATTTAATTACTCTCATATACCTTATTACGTTTAATTAATTTAGATAACTTCTGATCACTCATATGACTTAATCCATAAAGAGAAAGTGTAGTCGAGCCTTTGCGAATTAATAACGGAGGGATACTGATTTCATCGTTGTCGGACCATTTTCCGAAATAATTTATAAGCCCCGTAGCAGCGAGAAGATCAAGAGAGCCCGTTGGACTAAATTCTAAAAATATTATTTATTTATATTATATTCCATATTATTCTTATTCATATGTGCTCGATACGATGATATTGGTCTTACGTGGTGCATCGCGATGACCATGTATAGAAAAAATTGGCATTCCTATGTTTAAATTTGGATCTTTAAAATTGACTACTTTATGAGAACAGTGATTAAAGATCCATCCTGGATCAGTCAAACAGTCTATCTTTACAGGTCTGTTATTGAAAGAAAAAAAATGTTACTTTAACGTGTATTTATTAAAATCATAAACATTAAGAAACAAACATTGCATTGAATATGTAATAAAACATTTATAAATAAAAAATGTCATGCAAATTATGAATTATTATAGTTATAAATGTTTATGCGCAAAATAAATAAAATTATTAATATAGTAGTAAATAAATTGATAACAGTATATATAGTAATAATGAATCTTATTTTATATCTAACCGTAAAATGAACTTCAATCAACTTACTTGTCACTCAAGCAATATTTTCTTAGCAAATTAATACATTTGGTAATAACATTAATAGGAGGATTGGCTTCGTAAAATAAATTTCCTCCAAGGAGAATAGCGTCAGCTTCGTAATCTCTTGCATATTCGAGAATTTCTTCAAAAGTTCGAAAACTGTCATCTTCCTGTTCTACAATTATTTTTTATTATTCGTAAATAAACATTCTTTTTATTCTAATTTAGAAATACGAAATGACGTATTTTAATAACTTTATATCTATAAAATTTTAATAAGTGAATAAAAAATTACAACGATGAAAAAAAGGTAATTTAATACTTGTTTTGTTACCTCTATCTACTGTTTGCTCATAGCCCAAATTTATGTCAGTAGTAAATAATATTTTAATAATATTTTCATCAAGTAGATCACTATATTCACCATCACTTGTTTCGGTGTGATTAGAACTATTTTCTTCGTTCGACATTATCAGTATTTTTTATGATAAAACGCTATTTTTCTAATTAAAATATTTTTAGAAGACGAATTGCTTTAAATTAATTTAAAAATAATAAATTACATAATTTTTAACTTATAAAAACAATTTTACACTATTCAAAATTATACTTACAATTTGATATATTTTTTCAAAAACACTATTTTATCGCGCGCATTGTCACATGTCAGGAAGTATACAATGAAAAAAATAAATATAAATTTTTACATTACAAATTCAACAAATTGAGAAAAAAAAACTTAAATTTAACACTCTTTTTATGAAATTACTCAATTGGATTGTCATTTGGAATATGATTTTTGTGTTAAAATAAACGATCTTTTTGTAAGAAAAAAAAAATACTTTCGAGAAAACTTGACTTTAACATAGCAGCTTTCACTTTAGCAGTGTTGACGACATACTGGATAAGTTCAAGCAACTGTATTGTAATATGAATCCACATGCTTACGTCGCGTTATCATATTTTGGCATAGTTTCGTCCGATGCATGTGCGGCTTAATAGTCTCCACGTGTTCGCTTTGTAAAAAGGTGTTCTAAACAATGTATAGTTTCAGTTCCGCCTGTCTCTGGCGAAGAAATTTATTTTTGGACAACTTCCACCTCGACTTCCACGCATTCTTCTATGAGTATACTTTCTCATAGAAGTATTGTGTTTTGGTCACGTGATTTTTTCACACTATTAATAAGCATACGTTTTATTTTATAATTTATATTCTTAATTTATATTAATTATATCGATATAATTAGTTAAATAGCATACATTTATTTTAATTTAAATATTAATCAGATTAAAATTTGTATATTGTTATAGGAATTAAAATGCAAGTAATTTAATTAAATTTCTTTATTTATTGTAATTATACTTGTAAGGCATTTAAATTTCTTGTTTTTTCTAAATCAATCATTTTTCAAATTTATTATAATTTAAACAGAAACTTTATAAAATTAGAATGTGAATTTTTTATTATTCATTAAGATTTGAATGGTTTAAAAATAAAATGAAACTTAAATTATGATTTTGTAAGTTAAAGTGATTCCAATTTCGCTTAAGTAATAGTACCGATTGCTATTATAAGTATTTACTTTCTATCGGTAAATTAGTACTTATAATTTATCAGTGAAATGCGTTACGAGAATCTCATCTTAACACTTCAAATACACATCAATAAATATGAGTATGTGAATGCAGTTAAGACAAGGCTAGAACTTCATTGTCAGACGAGCAATGATGCAATAAAATATAATTAAACATAGTTTTCGTGATTCAGTGATACAGAATAAGTGTTTTTTATGAATAATTTTTCATGCTTCTTTCTTACGTTAATATGCAAGGGGCTACTCACAGTGGAAATCACTTGAGCAGGGTATGTTGAAATCAATTTCATATTTGTGAAATCATTGAAATCACTATGAATCGCTAATCACATTATGTGCAGAAAACAAAACTTTCTTTATTAGCACCTGTAACCTTTGAATCGGAAATTCATTTCGATTTTCGACAAACGATATTTTAGGCATTCTACAGACATTGCTTGCAAAAGGGCAAAATATTCGTTGCACATGTTGGGCTCTTTTTTTTATATATACACAAATGTAAAGAAAAAGTTAGAAATCCGTACTTTCGTCTTTTTATATGTATACATTAATGTAATAAATTGGCTCTTAAGCCATT